>CM060832.1:115400000-115682500 GCA_030762175.1 Metallyticus violacea
AAGTATGAAATTTTACACAAGTGTTAATATTCTGTGCGCGAAAATATAAAGCGCGCGCGCGCGCACACACACACACACACACACACACACACACACACACACACATATCCTTTAATAGTCCTAAACCCGTGTTTTCCTCTTCTCTATTGGCATTATTGATAGTCGGCATTCTTCCGTCACAAGATCGCTTGAAAAGGTTAAGTAAAACTATATAATTATTACAATTTTGTAAGCAAGTTTAGGGGAATTACATTTAAATTCTTATTTTATTCGTAAAATAGTCCTATTAAATATCACTTGAGCTTTCCAGATAAATTCATTCACTAAGTTCGTGAATTTAGCGGTAATCTTAGACCCTCTTGTGATATTCTTGTGATAATTATACTAGCGGGCAGCTCACTATCCCCGAAATAAAATTTGTCAGTTCCATTTACTGGAGATTGGAACGTAGAGTTCATTTTCGTTCAAACGATTTTGGCTGCCAGTTAGAGTCTGTCTTCCAAAAATAAATTATCTTTCACAGAATAAATAAAGAAAAAATTTCTATTGTCAAACTGCAACAAACGCATTACTCCCATTCAGTTTCCTGCCTCTTTTTATATGACAGTTAATGGCGCCTTAAGGCGTCCAGTATCTTAAAGTTTAGAACTGCTGCACCTTTTTATATCAGATTATTTCCTTGTGGTTGCAGCAGTTTTAGTTAAAGAAGGGCCATGTTAATGAAATATGTACAAGAATGGAAGGAAAGATTTGGAAAACGTTTACTATGATTGGTTATATGGAATTTCAGGGGTAATGTGATTTCTTCCCTCCGAGTAAATAATAATTTCAAGCTCTGGGAGATGAAACACAATTTATTGTTATAAACTATTCCACATAAAATGTACTGTCGTTATTTCGTGGAGAATATATGACACTTTTGCACTAAGTAAGAACATCACTCGGACGTTTCTTAATTGATAAAGACTGATCCTGGCATTAACTAATCCTGGGGCGCAACTGAACTCTAATAAAGCTCGTCCGCTTAATACTCTTCCAAAACTGACTACAATTTTCCACTAACTGAAGTGAGAGTTAATGGGGATCGACTGTCCCTGGGCCGAAAAATCGAAAGACTAAATAAACATGGCAGTCTGCCGTCTCACAAACCTACCTTTATTCTTTCAAATATGTTTTTAGAAAAATCTAAAATATTTTCTTCCATCCTTGCATCTCTATTGGATAATCTGCTCCCTCCATTTTTTCCTCTGCTATATTATCTGTCAGATGGCGTACGTGACTTCTTGCATGTCACCTTCATCTCTTACGTATTAAATGGAACCGTTAGGACCTCCCTTTGAAGTTATTCCCTTGTCCTTTCACCCCCGTAATCGTCATATTCTTTATTACGTCTTTCTTGCGGTTTACAATTTCCTAACAGTATACCAATAAACATCTTACTTAAGGGTTCTGCTTTAGAAATTTCTCCAGAAAATACCGGTTTTGCTTGCGTCATCTTTACAAATATTGTTACAATGGGCAACAGAATTTCCCAGGTCAGATTTTATGGCTAGGGGTAGCTTTCTGCGCTCTCGTAAGAAAATAACATTTTACACACAGTAATTAAACACTTGTACAGGAAATTAAATGACATTACACTGCTTTATTTTAATTAAATTTGGGGATGACATCTTATAAATATTGCCTCACGGTAATAACAGTAGCCCTGAATCCATCTTTTGTGCGCTGAAGCTGTTCTGGTTACCTTAGTCCTATGCGAAAGAAAGTCCCTTTCTTAACGCATACATTTCTCTCACAATTCCAATAAGAAAAATACTTTATGCCGATAACGTTTCTATTGTAAAATTATTTCAAAGTATAAATTCTTAAATATAACTCAGAACCTCAAACATTATAGTCATCTTCTTTGTGAGCCATCATCAGTAATCTCCCTTTCAGAGGAAATGCCAGAGGTCACAGGGAGCTAATCTTGTATTATCTGTAGGGACTGACATACCTGGCTAATGAGAAAAATCCAAGTCGACCATTATTAATGCGACGGCAACGCAGTACAGAAGGTTGTCAGCGCTGTCTCGACACTTGACTATCACTGCAATAAGCGACTGCTCATCCTCCTGTCAAGCTGCATCATTGTCATGTGACCGCTTTTCCAGCTGTATACCTACGTACAGAACAGACTTAAAGAGAGATCTGTGTCACTTTATGATTTAACAGATCAGAACCTTTATGACTACTTCCCAGTTAATTTTCTTCACATTCTACACACTTTTCAATGTTTTATTTCTCCTCTATTAATTTAAATTCCTTCATTTTCTGCAAAATGTGTCATCGGGTCTACGTATTCTCCACCAGAGCGACTCTGTACATCACTTTCTTATGTTTATCCATTATTTTTCAGAGTCGCCAACTGTTACATAATATTACTATACAAGGAACAAGCACATTCCTTTGCGCCAACCTATTCAAGCGAGGCCTTCAAATAACTTGCGGGATTAAACTCACAATAGGTTAGACTGCCTCAAATCTCTACTTGAGAGATATATCGAACAGTCATATTTTCGTAATTTAGTGTAGTTCTTATTGCTGGCAACGACAGTTAAGTTACTACCAGCCTCGCCACTCAAAGACTTTTTTCCTTCCTACTGCCAAAAGGTATTATAAATTAAATCTTTATTTATTTATTTATTTATTTTGAGATCGGTAAGTAGGTTAATAATTTCCGGCATCTTCCCCTGATGACTTCTTCTGCATTTTATGTAAGTTTTGCAACCTTCCGTTTCATGCTATTGGGTGACTACGGGTGTTTTACCGCAAATTTAAGTGTTAGCTAGTTAGCTATGCAAAAGCTGCACATACTTTTATATAACATTTAATTGTGTGTTATAAATGTTTCATGTTTCCTTGTTTTGTAGTTTTGTCTTTCCACTTGCTGTTTATAACAACTTGCAGCGGTATTAAATAAAGGAAGTTGATGGTTAATTAAATGTGTAATAGATGGAGGGATGGATTTTGGAAAAAGGAAATTTGAATTGTTAGGTTTTTGGATATAATCTCAGGGGTAAATAATTCCTTCCTCTCCGACGATGGTTACCGCTGTTTTGACAGTTTTGCCAAGGCTGTTGAGACTTTGATGCTGGATACTTTTATGATCCTGTGACCATAGGGGAAGGAGTATATGGAGATTAATAATGTTTTTTTGTTATGGAAGATGGACCACAATTTATTGTTCATACACTCTTATATATAAACTATTGCACTTAAGTAATAAAGATCGTCCACTCCCAATACTAACTGCCGCTTTCCACTAATTGAAGGGAACTTTCCATTGACCTTGCCTCGCTGAATACTCTTGCCAGACTGAATGCGGGCCACAAAATTGCAAAACTAAGTAAATATGGTCTGCGTGACTTTTCCATGTAGCGGATGGCTTCTTCCCTTTCTTTTCATTTCTATAGTCGCCAAATGTTTTTTTATGGTACCTATCCGGCTTAAGAAAGGTTCTAAAAAATATCAGTAAACATCTGGCGCCAGGATTCTTTACAAATATTGCTACAAAAGGCTACAGAAATCCCCAGGTCAGATTTTATGGCTTTGGGTAGCTTTCTGCCCCTTGGCAAGAAACTTAACATTTTAGACACAATATTCAACACTTGTACAGGAAAAACAACATTATACATGGCTATAACGAAGTTACATAAAATTAATTGATGCAATTAACCTAATTAAATATGGGGGTGGCAACTCATAAATACTGTCTCAAACTATTAAAGATTAGTATCCAGAACAACTATCGAGAAAAGATATTTGAAAAGAAATTGCACATGAATCTTTCGAAAATATACTATCGATACATTTATGGATGTTAATAACAAATGATAAGAAGAGAATTGAAGCAGTAGGAATGGAACTTTTAAGTTCTTTGGCGGGTCGCACCCTTCGGGATCATAATCGAAATTAAGACATAAAACAAGAACTGAAGTTTAATAACACATAATAAACAATAAAATTTTATACGATAATTAATATTAACTTACAGTGAGGTTATTTGAGTTACGGGATACCTGAGGGCGGCTGTTTACTGGAGAAGTGCTGCCACTGCAACCAAAAAGAGCGAGAGTTGCCGCGCGTGAAGTTAGTATTTTTATTGTAATATTTATATTTTTATTGAAGGCATTTAAACGATTCTGAATTTAAAACTGAATAATACTACGCAGTGGCATTTGTGTTATAAGAGTTGCAGAAAGCGGTGCCCTCAGCGGCAAAATTGCTGGCATCTGCGCAAAAATAATCCTGTATTTCATATAACTTTTCTTCTGTAGTAACATGGTGGCTCGGAACATGTCCCTTGTCATTAAGAGGTCCTTTCTTCCTTAAATTTTAATAATTTGTTGAGCTGTTTCTCTACCTGAAACGCGAATACTTATTTACTAGCTAATCGCCTTACGTCTGTAAGAATACGTTTTAACCTGGTGTTGTATATAAACCCATTCTTCAAAACTATATTTATTTAGTGCAATAACTAGCGAAGAACGCAATTACACACAATGAAAACATCTAGTAATACACGAACGCACCACTACCCACTGATAAAGCCCTCTCGGACTAACTACAAACTGCTGTCTGCACACGCATTATAAGGCTTTGTCAAGACTGACTTCCCCCAGTATGCAACCGCTTTCGTCGGCCCGTAAATCAAATAACCTAAGAGTACAAATAGGGTAGAATAAAATAGATTATTCTATAAATATAAGCCTAAAGGAAGCAGTGATTTGAGCCATTTCAGAAAAATAGGAAGTGATCAATTTCATGTTGACAGTAAATATGATGAAAGTTAACCAAAATGCATATAATGATGAAAAGATATATATATATTTGGTTATACTACATTCTCTGCATCAACTATAGAAATTTATAGTTTGCTATGCATAAAACATTTTGCAATTTAGTACAACTTTGAGTAATTAAATGTATTATATAGAATTTTTGAAATGCTGATAGATGTAAAAATAGAAGTTTCTAAGAAAATAAAGGTTAAAGACAACCTAAGCAAGACTCGTGAACTTTAGAATTAGAATGCCGCAGCTAACTTATATTTTACATACTGCATAATGATAGAAATCCCAAACTTCATTAAAGATGAAATAATTCACCGTAAAAAAAATGGTTTATTTCACTATATACCAGAATTAAACTGCAGTATGTAACACAGAACAAAACAAAGGATAAAGTTATACTGACAATGAGATCATTCATCCGATCGATTGCTGCTGTTCGTTTGCTTCTGGGGAGCATAGTTGGAGTTCAGGAATGTAATTAATATTCTCATCCCCAACAGAAAGCGTTTTGTAAAATTTCAGTCCGCGTTAGAGCAGGTAACAAAAGAAAGTAAAAACTTTAGCGCTTTTTAGTCCCCGGAGAGCCAGGATGTTTACTTTTGAGCACGATAACAATAACAACCGAAGCAACATCAGAGAAGGGGGGGAGGGTTGAAATTCCATCCCATGTCAGGGCGAAATGCCTCCCTCACATCCTCCATATCTTCCGAAATACGACGTCGGTTGACTGTCTCGGCTCGTCTCTTCCATCAAGCTTTGTTGTACCCCTCGTCCCCTTTTCACTTCCTTTATGAAGATTCTAAATCCAGATTCTGAGCCACTCGTCCAGGACCCGCACTTCTTGTTTCTTCTCTAGAGGGAAAGGTATTCCTAAATTGGATTTAAATTTTGCGTTCCGAGCTCATTTAATCATTTTAATATAAGCATTTATAGAAAACAAAAAAAGAGAAAAGTCTTGTTGAGAAGGGAATTTCTTATGTTCTTCTAGTACAGGAAACGTCATAAGAAAAGGTGTCTCGTGTATCAAAAATTTTCTTTCTGATCTGCTAAGAAATTTTCTGCAGCTTCAAGGTAAAGAAAGAGTAAAAAATCAATATTTTAATTAATACGCACTGTTCATAATCGAATCCACCCATTAATGCTCTTAAGGAACCTAATACTTAATATAAAATCGTGCATAAATTTAATATTTCAGTTTGCAATTTAGAATGTTAAATAATTGATTTTAGTTCACAAACAAAACGTTATTTAGTACAAAACAAATTTAAAAAAAAACCGAGATAACTTTTTTTTCCCCCACTCCTACTATAGTAGGTATGCTGTTAATACTGTTTTTAGAGAAATAAATGGATTTACCTTAATATTATTGGTTGTCGACGAGGCGTAAGCTATCTTATCTTCCTAGGAAAGTGTGCAAAAGAGATGGCTTAGCAACAAACAGTTATAAAGTAAGCGTCAACTTATTCTCATAATCAATTATATAAAGTAATTGTATAAACCTTAATATTCAATTTATCATTTAAAATCTCTAGCAATGATACAGTGGATACAGCTGTTAAATATTATGTTGTAATATGAGGTGTGACCCTTAAGTTTCCGGACTGACAATGTTAGAAATGTGCTAGAATAAAAATAAAGATTTCATTTCGACATATTGTCGCTTAACTTCATAAATTTTTACCTCTCTGGATTAACATTTCAATTCCCTTAAAACAGCAAACAAACAAAACAAAAATAGTCTGAAACTTTTGCAGCAAATTGCTGGAAAATGATGTCCTTCAACCCATAATTGTTGGTTCATATGAGCCCTCCAAATTTAAATTTCAGTTTTGAGAACAGGTCATTGGGAGGAAGGCCTGGGCTGTACAGTAGTTGACCCAGTCCTGAAAACCACAAGTGTTCACAGCAGTTTACAAGCTCCTTGACTCAGATTCGATTGTTTTTTTTTTTTTTTTCCCCTGATGGCATTGCGCAATTGATGCAGTATTTCAACATAGTATTTTCCGGTAACCACTGTGTTCTTTCATTTGAAGCCTATCATCAGAAAGCCTCTACACTCCCAAAAATTATCGCTATAACCTTCGTGAACTTTGTGATCTTGGCTTTTCTAGGGGACTATATTTTCGTCTCCATCGATTCTCCTTTTGAAATAGGGCTATAGTTTCGTCTTCTATCACCATAGATTCCAATATTGGCATTCCGTTACCAAGGCAAAGGTTCAGCAATTTCTGACAACATTCCAAGCGCATTTGCTTTTGCGCTATTGAAAAATTCAAAGCACTCATCTTGCACTGAGCTTGATGAAGAATGCGAAGCACAGCTGATTTAGAAATCCCCAATCTTGCAGCTATTTATTTTATCTTCAGCTGCCTATCATGCATATCTTCCTTCTCGGCAAAGGATATGCTTTCTTGCGTCCCCATATCCACCGGCCTTCTCTCAGATTAGTCATCTTCAAGAATCTCTCTTCCAAACGGAATAATTTTCGCAATTCCTTCACAGTGAAATATGAATATAAAGTTTTCCCATTCACGTCAAGGCGTTGTTTAATATCACTGAATAAAATTTATTCTTTAATTACTTTTTAATCGCTGTTTTGTGTGCTCAATTTTGAACATCCAGCTATATTATTCAACATGTCTAATTTAATTGAGCTTCTCCAAGCCAGTAATGCAGTGTTTACGCTCCTGAATCATGTATTAGATAGCATGAATAGTGCAAAAATGAGTCATGGCCTTCTATTATTTATTTATTTATTTATTTATTCTGGCAGAGCTAAGGCCATTAGATATTTTCTTCCGCCGCACCCATTTAATAATATAATAAGTTTAAAGAACAATACCACAATTATAAAATAACCAGTCACATTATACTATGCCCTTAATCCTATAAAATACACGAATGAGAATAAATAAACGTGTGCTAATACCTAAAAAGAATAATGAAAAATATGAACGTAATGATAATAAGAAAAAAGATGCTAGTAGAGCAACCAGTATCAAGGGCAAAACACCCCCCCCCCACACACACACAATATATATAAACCTAGTAAATCAAAAGAAATGCACTAGTAAAATGTAGGCTATAAAATTAAAAACACTAGCAAATATATGATATACATAGGAAGATTTATGATGGTAATAACAACGAATAAATATAATAATAATAATAATAATAATAATAATAATAATAATAATAATAATAATAATTGAACGAAATTTTCACACCAGGATAAATCAAATATCAGTATTTCAACATAAGGAATCTAAAGCTGATGTTATTATTTTTAATATCAATAAACAAATTCTTATGAAATATTCCTAAATTTTGGCAGTTTGTGATGTCCTTTGGGAATGCATTACAGTGGCGAGCAGTGGTTACAGTGAAAGATGAAGAATAAATTAATGCGTTTCAATGATGATAAAATAGTACATACCGGGTTTCACAATATGTATTAAGGGTATGAGAGGTAGATACTCTGAAAATGTGAAAATAGGAAAGATGAAGATAAATGAATGAATGAATAATTTTGAAAAGTAGGTTGAATAAATGCTTATTTCATGCGAAACCAAGACAGCATATTTACGGAGGGTATCATACAGATGTAACTTAAGCATACATTGAGCACTCTGTAGTTTTTGCCTTATGTCAGAGTTTAAGTCTGTTAGCAGAAAATCACAGAGATTAAAGTGCAGCTTCAGGTATTGCACCAAGGTTCTGGATAGAGTCACACTTAATATTTTAAAGATGTGGATTAGAGAACTTGCTTTCCTGAAGGTTTCAGCAACATGGTTTTCCCAACAGAAATTACTGCCAATGGTGACACGTCAAGGGGAAGTTTATGAACACCGTAACCTCCCTATTTATCATAGTATTCTATCTTAACATTTTCAGATGCATGGTTCCACAATCGCATTGTAACAAACAATAGAATTCTGAAACTGGAATATTCACTTATATAAATTCAAGATACCATAAAGTATATATATTATTACATAGAATGCAGGAGTTGAAAAAACGTTATGTGCAGTTTCTGTGTTGACCTGTCTCGGACTCTGTTGCAAACTTTTCCTCTACTGTTAACTAGTAATTAAAATTACGATTGTTTCAAAAAGGAGCGTCTTCCTACAAGATCGACAATGTTGTATGTTGTACAAAGTTTCTGTAAGACATTTGTGAGATTTCGTTCCATTTCTCAGTTATGGCATGTACGAACTGTTCCAAATATTGTGCTATGTTATTCACCAAATGTTCTATAAGATTTTAGTCATCTCTGCATGCAGGATAGTCCATCAACGGAATCTAAAATGCATGTAGGATGTCTAGAATAGCATGTATATGTCATCACTTTATCTTACATCAGAATAAAAACAGGTTCCATATGCTGTGCTGTAGGCAATCCTTGCTCAAGTACGTGAACTTAAGCATTGGTGAGCTGTGGAACAACCCCAAGATCTGTTCAAGATTTCACACTAATACAGCCTAAACTTTGACCTAAATACTTCCAAATCAAGAGCGTTCTAGACGGATGCCTATATATGCGTGTTCTACCAATGCAATTATTTTAAGAATGCCTTATACATTTGTATAAAATTACAAATTTTACAAATGTATACATTTGTATACATTTGTAAAAATTGAATATGTCAATTGACATCGTATCAAGAAAATGTTATACTAATTTGTTTTGGTGTGATAAGCCAGTTGCTTTTTTTAGATTTTTCCCCTTTATTTTGATCATAAAGCTACTCTCCCGGTTGTTGCTTATATATCTTTATGTGGAACTTAAGCTGTACAGGTGTTTCTACACAAAGTTAGTTTACCGGTCTATCATATTATACGTTGATATGTAGTCCGAGGCTTTTATATCCACCAGTCTCTCGTAACGTCTCCATAGACTTATAAATGACAAGGGCTGACGTGAAACATCCTGAATACATAGCAAATGGAGCTGTCATCCTCAACTAAGGGAGCTCTTGTGCAACAAGGTTTCAGATGCCACACTGGTTCTATGTCAGTATCCGAAATACAATCTACTAACAGGTCTTCACAAGGTGTTTGTGGTAGTAATGTGGTATTTATTGTTCCATCTTTACAAACATACAGAGGGTGCCAAAAATGCATACACACTTCAAGCAAATAAAAAATTTATTAAGATAGCAAAACGGAATTCACACAAACAGAAAATAAGCACTAATCGTCTTAGACTTCTACAGTTACTTAATTAAAATTCTTGGAATGAAAATTTTTCAACTTTGCTGGTTTAATAATACGCCGTACTCCGGTTCTGCTAATCCCAATCTCACGTGCACATTGTTTTTGTAGATTTCTGCGGGGAGTGCACAAAACATCTCAAATTTGTCTCGAATGCGTGCAATTTTTACTCGTGTTGACGGCTCTGTTCTGTACACACGTCTCCATTGCCTTTGAACTTCAACAACATTTTCGGTTTTCCAATACCAGTTCAAAATTGCTTTCCGCTATTAAAACGATGCTCTTAGTTCCATTTTGTTGTAGCAACGCTTGCATAACGTAATGTGAGTAACATCTGTTTACATAACATCATACTATAATCTTTGTTTCATTTGTTCATTGTTGATTAACCTGTCACGTAGTAACTCTGTCAAAAAGTATGTGAGTCACATCTGCGTACAGAACATTATACTACACATTACTGTTGTTTTTCGGTCCAATTTTGAAACATATTAAATAGATATCTACTGTGAAACTGTGTATATATTATGTTGGTACCCTTGGTATTTGTACAAATTTTTCGCTTAAATCTTTTGACCGTATATGTTATTTACACTTATATAAAAAGACAGATATTTATTTAAAAAAAGGAACTTGCATTTCAAAACAAATAAATTAACAATTATTTTCATCTAAGCAAAATTTGATAAATACACCTGAATACATACATACATATATACAAGTACACAATCACACGGACGCAGGCAAACATATTCAGACTCAAAGAGCCCGTCTACTGCAACAAAGCGCTTCTAATCCCATCCACTCTGCATATAAAAGAAACTTTGGCCAGTTGTCTACATGTGCAAACAAATCCCAACATGCTAACCTATCACTATTCCATTTAGCAAACTTAGCTCCAAGTGCAGTCAACCTCCACTATTCGCTACCCGGACAGTCATTAGAATGTGCTGCCAGATATCTCTTTCACCATAAAAAGCACAGCCATATTCTCTGCCCAGCCACATCTGTTATTTTAATCGATTTCCATGTACCCTGTCTAATCCACCCTTTACTCGGATCTATTTTGAAACCTCTCTGTCTGATTTGATTTTGAGTTCGTTGCCTAAATTAAGCGCTATTTTCTCTCTACCTATATATTCTTCTGCCTAATTTCCCTAAGTCTTTTTTGTGCATTTTTGTACTCTCTCCTAACACAATTACGTTTTCTTTTACCTTGTTCTTCTCCCAAACCCATCCCACTCCTATGCTCTAATGCTCTCTAAACTTCTTTTCATTTTCACTGTCCAGTATCTTTGATCCCAATTACTAATGTAATGTTTGTAGCATAGATCCCTTAACTTTGTTGCATTCCATTTTATTATGCGTAACCAGTACTTAATCATTTTGATGTTACAATGAATAGTATCTTCATATCGTCAAATTCCCGTAAACCCCACAGTTGGCTGTATATCTCCCTACTCCTAAAACTCGCTTCAGAAACTCCTTTTGTACATTTTCCTATCTCAAGGTTTTCATACCGTTAGAACGTCTCCTTACCGCAGAATTGGATATGTGCATTTCCTCAATTCTTGTGTAGCGATATTTTAATTAAATTATTTTACCATTGCAAATACGACCGTCGATGCTACTGTTACAGCCCATGTTGAGGAAAGGCATAGATGACAAATATCGCTAAATCTTAGACTCGTTAACGGGAAGTCTATGATTCGAATCCCACCAGAACCGTCCAAGTTTTTTTCAGATTTTCCACAGTCCTCATCAACGTAAAATTTCGTGGGAATACTAAAGATTGGGCATGGAATGTATCCAAAGTCCGCCTAACAAAGATAATACAACACTGTTAAGGAAAAAGGGCGTTGAAAAGGACGTTTCTTTACTGCCACACATTTTTCACATCTTTGAATTCAAATGCACTAGTTGTTCAGAAATCACTACACGTTTCTTCTCTTATATTCTCTTCCAAGTGAGTGAGTGAAAATTGTTCGTTTTTGTATTGTATTGCATACAGGAAGATTCGGGGAACGCATAGGCCAAAATCTTCTCTAAGTCTCCAAAAATTATTGTCAAAAAACTGCAGGTGAATTCAATGACGGATAATTGTTCGAAGATTGAAATGCATATTTATTCTACATATTTACATCTATGGTATTTTCATAAACCAGAGATTCTGTTATTCGACGTGCCATACTCCAATTTTCTGCAATGCAACATCGTTTGATGTATATAGTAAGACTTGAATGCACCGTACTACCTTTTATTCTGTATCAGTATATGATAGCATGCTTCATCATTGAAGAAAATTAAACATCCATTTCTGACATTATTCAAAACCAAGTAATAAAAAGCTACATTATCTTGTGATCACACTTCCAGAACGAGAAATACCTCATATGTTTAAGTTTTAAAATGTTGTCTTGCCAAGCTGAGGTTCCTGTTTTCTGTGCAAGAAACATATACAATTTTTTTTTTCTAAAACGTTCTGCTTTGTGACATGCTTAAAAGTTTACCACATATCACTTTAGCGAACTACACCGAACTGTATATAAATCCTACTTCAACAAATTCGCTCACATCAAGCCAAGTTCTCAGACTGAATGTCAGGGGAGAATTGAGGTGAGAACGATGGAAAACAATATGCGAATGCAGACAGGCTGGTTGTGACGGCACAAGAACTTTGTAAAAGTAAAATAATTCAGCAATTATTGATTCCGTAATATTATATTATTTACTTAATTTCTTCTTCTTAGCCCTTAACTGCCCTATGACGGCCTTGGCGTACCGCGACGAGCGCTGCGTCTTCTACCTCCATCACCTGATATTATTGGTAGAGTGCAGTATTGCAGGGAGGCATGTGATCAGCACACCGTATCCCGCCGTTCGTTATATTGCGGCTTACTAGATCGAAGATCGCCACTTCTCTATCAGGCAGCTTCCCAATTATCCTCACGAGGCTGATGGACCCTGTTCCACACCTCCCTAACTTAGAAACATTCCCAAGTAGGTACCAGGAATCGAACCCTGGCCTCGCAGCCAGTAGTCAGCAAAGCTAAACACTAGATCAAGGTTTAATTTAAATATGTGTTCCGCTTATTTTTGACCGATATGATTTTTCATTTTTGAAAAATATGCCCTATTAACATTGTACCTGATTATTTAAAGAATTATAGTACTTATTTTAAACTGTGTAAAACTTTATTGTAACTATTTTATTCTACTGGTCTAAATTATGTCTGAACATATAATTTTGAGGTTTTTTCTTATATTTAGTATTGTTATTTCTACATTAATATATTGTCCAAAAAGTACAATTTTACGGTAGAGCTGAAGTTTTGGAATAATTTCATATTACTACCAAATTTAGTTCATTTTGAAACGATCCATTAAAATAATTCATTGAAAAGTATTATCCAGGAATAACTTTAATTTATAAGTGGAGAAGAAAACTAAAGCGCGACAAAGTAAGGCGAGAAAATGTTAGTTAAATTTCCTTTAACAGTTAGTGAGATGAGAAGGCAACATTTGGTAAATATATCATTAGCAAGATGGAACTTTTGGAATATATATCGAGTACCTTACCTGGCTTCAAACTCCTCGCTAGCTGTTCACAAACTTTAACACCTCGCGACCTCTTTGAAGCACAAGTCTGACAAATGCAACTCAGTTAAACTTCCAGAATAGAAAGATGTAATTAACTAGACGCTACAACATGTTTTATAAAGAAAAGGTGTAATATGCTATCCAAGGTACAAAATATAATTCTCCTGGCTTATTTGGGTACAAAAAATCACTTTTTAAGTACCATACATGAGCGTCGGTTAAAATTTCCATTTTGAACACAATGCACATTTAATAAATGAAATTAAATACTTATTACATTTATAATAATTTTAGAAAGTATTTAACATATAGATTTATTTAATACTTTTATTAATTAAAATATTTTATTGTCACAAAAGTATTGTGCTGTCTCCTACATACATTCTTGTTTGACAGGTCATAAAAAAAGGGAAATAATCAAAAAAAAAAAAGCATGCGCGCGTGCGCACAGTTTGTTCAGCTAATTTGGATAAACAAATGAAACAAATCAAATTTCAGCGTCCTCCATTGTAGCAGAATGTCAACATAGTCCCCGGTTCAGTTTTAGGTTCATTTATTTGGTTTTAGTTTATAACACAACCGCTAAATAATGCCAACCGGTAAAAAGAATTCTTAATATTAATATTGATTCAAATAAACGGATAATTTACTCTCATTCAGTTAAATGGAAAAGGATGCTTCTATAAGGAATAGACAATTTTTCTTGAAATTACAAAACCATTATTCGTCAACTTCGTTTTCCTTTTGTTGTAGGATTTTGCACGTTAAAGAATTTTGTTCCACCAAAGTTCCTTCCACATTTGTTCATTATCGAATGGATCAATAATAAATCATCATTCATGTGTTATCTCTGGACTAAAGTTGAAGCTGCAACGCAGGCGTGTGCATAACCATTTAAGACTGTCATCTCAAAGCGAAAGATTATACTTAAATACATAATAAAATATATAAATTGTCAATTATTCTGACCAGTTCAATACTAGGAATAATCATAGTCCGTTTTTGTACACTAAAAAGTTATTACTAAGGAGTGGACATAGCCTAATTCAAGGTAGATATGCCCTCGTGCGGAAAACGCTGTTTTTCCATCTTGCTACTTTATGACGTTATTTGAAACTTTTTACTAATGCTTTACAAGTATTGTACATTGCTTTGTGGAACATTAATTTACAATTCCGGGTTTTTCTAAACGTATGCTAATATACCTGCGTTGTGTTAGACCTATATTTGTGAACTCTGTAATAATTTTTAAAACCGTTCACTTTTGCATGTATATTAAGTTTTCATTTTTGCAGATTTTATGATTATTTCCCAATACAGTAAATTCCATGTCATTAAACTACACTGAATCCTCAGACATTCTTACCCGTTGTAGTTTGCTGATTCCTGACAAACTCTAATATCATTTTGGCGGTGTTGCCAGTGGTGCCGTATTCTATATTTCAGAAATATTCCTCGGTCCCGGTTAAGCCCTTTAAAGCACCCATTATTAATTTTTTTACAAACATGAAACTTTTCATGCATCTACCATTTCACAAAAAAATATTATTTCTAAGTTGCAAATAATACTCAGGAAGAGAAATAATTTAGACTGTTTAGAGAATTTTCTTAAAGAATAAAATGCCATTATGCGGAATCAGCTATATCTAAAAGTATTTTGCGGAAAAACATAATTAGCAATAGTGTGATCTTAGTATTTATATGGATTGTAGCTTTAGCAATTATAGACAATGGAGAGTATTTCTTTCTAGAAAAGGTGTGGTTTCAAATTACTTTAAAATGGGACAGCAGAAAAAGAAAACATTTAGGCTGCTAGGAAAATTGTCAGATTGAGAAATACTTACAAATATTAAACTGTGTAATTCTGCTAATAAATGTAGCTTTTTTATAAGTTCAATGTAAAATTCAAGTCAATGTATAGATTGTATTGAGATTATTGAAAGCTATACAAAGATATATCCATTTAGATGATACGGTGTTTGACAAGCTGGTTTTATGAGACACGTGTGTGTAAAGGGACACATGTGTGCAAAAATAAAAATGTAAATAAAATTACGTAAAAGTATGGAAAATGGCAACTTGTTATCAAATTATTGTTAAATTCTTTAATAAAATGTATAGTTTCTGTTAAAATTTACTATTACGAAATTTTATTTCAGCTTGCTTAGACCGTAGCATTAGAATTAAATTTATGCGCTGCCATTTTTATTTCTGTTTTTCTAGATAACTTGTTTTTTTCACATTATAGAGTATATAAAAGGGTGTTGCGGTTTTTCACTAAAAGTACCCTAATCTTAAGAAAGCATTATAAAAATATTTATAGCTATGAACTTGAATGTATAATATACAAAAAATGTATCACAAATATTGTTACTGGAATGCAATTATTATTTGGTAAGATTAAAAAGTGAACGTGTAATAAAATTTTAAATAACTAAAAACGTTGTGTAATATTTTATTAGTATAAGACATTCAAGTCAAAACTCTCATTATAAAATGGGTAGATTACTTCGGAGGTCTAGTGATGGCTTTTGCGAATACTAATATGAAGATTCTGTTTGGAATTCGGGTCAGGTCGAGCTGTCTGGGAAATTAATTTTTCTTAGTTTTTCCTTACTCTAAGAAAGTAATTCATTTCATTCATTAGTCGGTCCTATTGGTCCAGTGCTAATCATACTTGCCTCAAACATCCACAAATCGCGGTTTCAATCGATGGATTTTATTTGGCGTATAAATCCTAAGCATGGGTTCCATTAGAAGAGAAGTAAGGTCGTTGGTCCCGTATTGTATATTTACAGCATGTTAAAGTACTTCGAGTTTGAAAGAAGAGGCCTCTGAGCAAAATTTATCGGCCGTTTCACTCCCTGATTAAAATGGAACAATAATGACTAGATGTTAAAGAACGATCTTAAATAAAATAAACCTACAACCTACAGACTTACATACTGTCACAGATGGCCGAAGTCGTTAAGGCGCGGACTTGTGAGAGGGATGGATGTCTATGGCCCGAATCCCGCCAGGAACGTCTCCCTGACTGAGGTTTTTTCCAGGTTTTCTTAGACATCGCGAGATGATCAATGCACACAAGGTGACATAAAATATTTAAAAGGGCCAATAAAGTATTGCTAAGGGCAGCTTAAATATTCCTAAAATGTACTACACTTTATATAAAATATTTCTGCAGTTAGCAACAATTTAACTAAAAATTTACATTATATTAATCATTAATATGCTCATTGATTCATTAGGAATTTAAAGGTAAATTTCTGTATGATACTTTAAATAATAAATTATAGGAAAACAAAGAAAACAGAAAAAGTGACACTTATTATTGCCATAAAATGTTGGGTAGTTTATAAATGCTGGGCACTTCTTACCACCTTCAACATAGCACGTACTGGCCAGTTCGTATTCTCAATATCTCATTGTTCGTGTAATATTGCAGTTTCGCAGTAAGCGGTCTTTGATTAAAATCTCAACATTATGCAGAGGATGGTACTCCGCAGTACCAGTCGGTAAGCTGGAATAATGAGAAAAAGAGCAAGGGCGAATTCTGGCTAGCTCAATCCTCCACTCGTATGCCAGTAATTTGGATCTTCCCTGATTTAACGTCCCTTGATCAAAGGCACCAGCGTAAAAAGAGCCCGAAGCAATGGGGAGAGGACCACCGCAAATGAGAAAAGACTTGAATAAAAGGTTTTGCAGCACTTACATGCGCAAGTTCATAAGGTCATTGTTTTGTTTTCCACCAGAGGTAAAACAAGAGCGAAAATAAACTTCGGCATCGTAGATTGTAATACAAGCTTTTATTTGCAGGAATGTAAAATTGAGGAATTCTTTTCGTACACAGCTGCAATGAGTTCAGAATAAATTGAAACTTTTCATTAGGGAACGCTTGGAATTTCTATATCAAAAAGTTAGTGAGAGCTCTGGGTATTTTTTTTTTTCCTTTGACTCATGTCCCTTTTTCAAAATGCACCACGATAAATATCTGGAAGATATTACTAACAAGTTGATATGTTCTTAAAATAGGAAATAATCCAACAAAGGCAAACTCTAACCGCAACGGAGGTGGTTTACTTTGGTTAGAATATTTAATTTCTTGAAAGTATTTTAGTAATACTCCCAGCTTTTCGGGGTTTCTCCACACTTCCGTTTACCTGGTTTCTCTTCTGCTGCTTCCAGAGAGAGATTCTCTCCAAGTAGCTAAGGCACTAAAAATATCAAAATACTCGTAAGTTCTGTGCTACGGCAATAAGTATCTTATCATAGATACCTACGAGAGTCCATTAAATGTTCCTAAAAGAAAGTGAAACACATGTTTTTCGAAATTATAAATGCTACTTCTCAGCATATTTTTCATTGAGGATTAAACATCATCTCTAGCGAGTTTTCATTGTTTTCACCGCGTCTTCAATGTAAATTATTCGTTTTAACACCTAAAGAGTAGTCGCTGGTATGCTCACCCAGTAAACTTTTAAAGTCCGAGAAATATGGTAGATGAGCAACCAATTCTAAAGCCCAATTAGCCAATTGCGACTGTCGCTGTGTGCAGAGGCGCACTTTTTAATGAAAGAACAGTTTTTATACCAGTATTTGGCTAGAAAGTATATATGAGTTGTGGTTGAGTCAAAGATGATATATGCAGTAGAAATTTGAGGAGTGTCAACGGAGTGGACAAATAATGTTTTGTAAAGAAGTTCTGAGGTTACCAAAATGTCCCCCGAGCGGGGTAAGTTTGACGAACTAGATAGAGTACGAAGCAAAGGTATATTCAAGGAAAAATCTTGAAATATTAGTATAACTATATAAGATTAGATAATAACAATGTTCTAAAATGTCTTATGTGCCAAAAAGATGTACTGTAAAGTGAGAATTGGTTTGGGGAGATAGGAAACTATTAGTAGAAATTGGAAATGGGGATATATATCAACTGTGTGAAAGTAACATCAGTGAATTAGTGAATTTTGGAAAGAAGTAAGATAGAGGGTAGAAGATATAGAGAAGCAAGATATTTGGGTTAGCATAGAGGATACAATTTCTTTAGATTTATATAGAATAGTTAAAAGTAATTGGGGACGGGATATATATATCAATCAATTCGGAAGGATAGGTTTTCCATGGGTGCGTACAGGGGTGATATTTATAAAAGGATTATGAAATAATTCAAGAAGAATGTATTATGTGCGCGAAAGTGGAAAATGTGTTCCATTGTCTAATAGAATGTGAAATGGTACAAAGGTGGAGGGATAGTTCTATATACATCCCATTATGCTTTAGAAAGATTGGTTTATTTTTCTATAAGCATTTTAATCTTTCGCTGCTTTGAGAACTCAGCTTATCACATTCTTCAAATGAGTTATATAAATTTAGCACCCTCCCGTTAAACAAGATTTTGAACTTGAAAATTTGTTGAAAGGGAAAACCCAAGATGTCACCGAGAAAAGGTAATTTTCCAACATAAGGGGCAAATGTGATTTATGAATATAATCTACAAAATAATACTGTATGATTTACATGTTAAATGTAACTCGCCTTTTAAATAAGGACCTTGAATAAAACGCAGTACAGCAGTATAATGTTCAACCACAGTAAACCCTGATATACAATAATTTATGGCAAATAGTTAACAGGGCACATACATTTAATAATTTATCCCATTAAGGCAATTAATAAAGAGTTTTAGTCCACCCTTTAATTACAATAAATTTAAAACAATGGCTTTGTATAACAAGTTTTTTTTTAATTATAAAACTACAAAGGAAACTTTAAAAAAATTGGTTTAAAGTGCTATAAAAGTATACAAAACGAGAAAAGTCCCACAAAACTGTTTCACTGAATGAAGACTTCGAACTAACATTTGTGTATTAAGTCATAAACGTCTGGTCACCCTAACACTCCAAAGCCAAGTGTCTATCTCACACGGGGACAGCAGAAAAGAGTGAGCCAAGACGGACTAGCTCCGAGAACACTTGATGACTATTCTAGTCAACTGCAAATAAAATTCTGGTTGGCCAATCTTCTTAACAATGACAGGTAGGAAGGGATGGAGAGGGGAAAGAAAGGCAACGGGGAAAAAAATAATACTACCTGCAATATCACCCCATTCTGTAAACGTTTATGTTTTAGAATATTGAAAGCAATTTTCAAACAATGTTTTTTAAAATAGTGTTGTCTTTACGAGTTTGTTTTGACCTAATTCCGTGCTATTACGAATGAAATAGATAATATCCTAAATCGTTTAGATTATTTCGAACATTACATGGATTGAAAAATGGACCCTGCTCTGTAAAATAATTTCGTAGGCTGATGAAAAACTTTGAGGTAACTGATGCAGTTAACGATAATAAGCGGTCTGGTAAACCGAAATTAGTAGAAAACGAAGTGCAGTTATTTTTTTACACAAATCCAGGAATTTTATGAAAATTACGCATATGATATTTGTATTGATTTCAACAGTGTGATAGATTCTGAGAAAATAGCGTCAGCTCTATTCCTTTACGATGACAATGCGTTTTGAACTCAAAAGATCGAAATTGCCAAATTCCTGCCCCTTTTACTTTCCAAATATATATGTATAAATTGAGAATAACGTCGAAAGGTTCCAGAAAACCTTATAGACAAATGAGGCACATTTCGAATTCAATGTGTAATGTGAGCGGGAAATAATCCGAATACAATTTTCAGCAAGGATCATAGGATGTCAAGATTACTATGTGTCGATGTTTTAGTTCACATTTGATAATAGGACTTTATTTCTATGGGGAAAAAAATGGAAAATGAACAAACGAAAAGAGAATCAGTAAATTGGCAGTGATATTTTCGAATGTTGCAAAGTTATGTTACTTCAGCATTATAAGTACAATCATGATATAGAAAACATTGTTTTTGTGTAAGATGGTGCGTAACTTCAAACCTTATAAGCCATAAATTTGATGACCGTGTAATTAGTAGGCATTTTTCAAACAGTTGGTACCCTAAGTCACCAGATATGAATTCGTTGTCTACGGGCTATAGAGTTACTTCAAGAAAAGGCATTTTTAAATCGAGTAGCTGCTCGTGAGGAACTGAAACAATAGCAATCGGATGGAATTGAAAACATTTCCTGAAATGTACTTACTAATACTGTTTATAGCATAAAATAAATGCTATTTCTTATTGAATTGCACACGGTGGTAACACTTAACTTTTTTCTGCTAATATTATACAATATCGTAATTTATTCTTATTATATAAAATATCATTTATTTTCGAACAAATTAGTATGTTTATTTTTGCATAATCTGAAAGTTTGGAGAAGTTATGCTCATTTGAAGTTAGGTGCTTATTTTAGAATAATCTGATACATTGGATGCCAAGAAAATTAGACGAAGAAAATATAAAATGGAGGCTTGATACAATATATGAGTATGTAGATATGTAGAACCGGTAAATGTTTAAACAGCTTCTATTATAAAAGAAACAATGAGCTACATATACTTTTGTAGCATAAATATAAGAGAAAAACAGAAATAAAAGGAATCAAACAAGTAAATATTTCATAAGCCACAACAAATTAATAATGCGCTAAATCCCGAGATAGTGGTCGAAATGATGAGAAGTAAAATAAGTATATTCTCTAAATACAATTTTTATAATTAACTGTGAAAGTTTGGGGTGTTATGTTATTTGTTATGATGTTTATCTACCTATAGAATATTTAAAAATCATTTATCAAGCAAAAAAAAAATGAGTAGAACCTTCTGCTGTGCAACAAAAGGGGCCTAGCAAAATATGAAAATAGAAGGTGCTGATGCGGAACTTAGGAGAGAATGTTTGGATTATTATTTTTATTATTTGGTTTATTTACGGACGCTCTTTAACATCTCAGGTCATCAGCGTCCCATTCAATTCATGGCGTGAAACGGCCGACAAATTTTGCTCAGAGGCCTCTTTTTCAGGCTGGAAGTTCTTTTTCGTGCCGTAAATATACGACACGAGACCCACGGCTTTACTTACCTTCCGAAGGAAGCCATACTTAGGATTTTTACGTCCTAAAAATCCTAGTCGGGTTCGAACCCGCGACCTTGGGTTTAGGAGGCAAGCATGGTTACCACTACACCACCAGGACCGATGAATGTTTGGATGCAAAATATATATTGACTTGTCTTCTTGCCATAGGAGAAATCTAGCGGTTGGAAATATAGCGATTATAAATCTGTGAATTTTTCTTAGTGTTTTATCTTTTTCTTCTTTTCTAGTTACTGTGATTTTAATTACATTATAAATATATATTTATTACAGATTTTCAGTTCTGGGGTTATATACAAATTTCTTACGGTCCAATCACCCATTTCACGTCGGCTGGCGAATCAGCCAATCAGTTGGATATTAGATTCACGCAACTTTTTCAAAATTTCGCGATTACAGTACAATTAAAATAAAAATAATTTCCTTATGACAGGGTTTGTTGGAAATATTGTTTTCAATCAAGATATTTCTGTCATCGTTTAAGGACATTTTAATTTAACTTTTGCCAAACCCTATTATAAAAATCTACCCGATTCAGGATCATCTGGCCACTGTTATTTAAACGAACTTTATTGACACTTGTGGATGACTGGTGAGTATAAATATTGCGCTATAACCTTTAGATAACGAGAACATGTGTGCTTTTGAATAATATACCTATTCAAAGTGACATATGAGCTTCTTTAATAGATGTTATCCAAGATACAAAACATAACTCGAGAAGCATATAACTTCATGGATTAAAACTGTCTCAACATGATTTTGTTTAATTTTCTGCAAATTTTAAGCACTATGCGATTTTTACTGTATTATGAAATGTATCATTTTATCGTTCAGTTGCTTTATCATATTTGTATTCATTTACAGAGTGTATTTTTCAAGATTCCTGTCTTAAATTTGAAGTGCTTAAAGTGCAGGGTCTGGACATTTTATCTAAGCACATCTTCTGCGCTCTGATAGCTTTACTTATCACTGGTGGTTATATTGAACGAATGTTAAGTGTGTATTGTTCTTATCTTAGTAGAACTGCAGGTCAAAACAATTCTTGCATGGCCATTAAATATCGGTCTTGTGCAAAACAATGTTTTAGAAATTAACGACATAATAATTGACAATTTCTGTATTTTATGTAGAATGGATGCAGAAAAGCATTATTATTATGAATAATCCTCATAAAGAAAATCATAGAGTACCTAAATAAAAAGGGCGAAGTATAAATTTATATATCAACTTGTGTAGACACATAAAAAGAAATAAAATTTGAAGTTTTTAAGTATGTCTCTTGAAAATTATTATAACCGAAGACCATATACAATTTCTGTGTTGCATTAAAAACTACTTAATACAATATGACTGTGTGCCTTTAAAAACTTTTGCGGTATATTCTCCAACTTCCCTATTGAGATGCAATCTTTGACTGGTCGTGTAGTGAAAGGGAAGATTGTTATTTTAGGGTAAGCATATTTTTAAATATTCTGCACAGTGACTGATTCTTTTAACCTAAGAATGGGTTAGTTTCATCAAATAATGAAGATGCAACTATAATACTACTTTTCCTTTTCCAACTACCTCTACTAGCTCTTGTGACGTGGCATCTCGCTATACTTTACACCTAGTTCTCCGTTTTTGAATAGCCTGAATTTACTGGCGAAGAATAAATGCTGAACCTGCTAATACTGTAAGTTATTCAATAAGGAATCATATGTTATTTTTTTTAGACGAGTAAAGAAGAATATTTAGGATATGTGTGTTAAGTTTAAATCGTTTATACTTTTATTGTTGTTCGCTTTCTTCAATTTTATGTTGTTAATGCTGCTTTTGGTACTACAAAGTATTATTTAATATCTTAATTTATTTGTAAATAAGAGACTTAAAATAATTTTAAATATAATTTTAAAATGATATTATCCTAACATATAATATCAACTGTATAGCAACAGTTCTAAAAATGAACATTCCATCACTTGTCCTTGAATAATTTGATGAAGAGACCTCAATCTTATAGAAGTTTTGATAAAGTTACTTTAGATTCGTTAATGCTGATCTATTTTATTTACTAATTTCAAAACAAATTTACGAAGTAAGTATAATGTAATTCCATATTTTTTCATAAATAAATGTGACTGTTTGAGCCGAACCTATCGCATACTTGAGCTTTCTCGGAGTTAATCTTTTAGGTTTTAAGAGCTTATTAGTTTCAAATGATGAATGTAATATATTGTAAACATCGTGTTCATTAAACATCTAAATATCTCTGAGTTATTTAGAAACCCAGATTTTTTTAATGAAGTTTCATAACGGAAATCTGTTGTACTACAAATCGATTGCAAGATGAACAACTTGTTCTTTTAGTGCGAAAAGAATAATTTTATACTGGAATTGCAATATTGCCATAACAGACTTAACATTTAATAACTGAATAACTGAATAGTATGTTTGTGTTAATACAATTGAATTATAATCTTATATGCTATTATAGATAAACTTGGCTGGCATTCCGCAGCAATTAACTATCTGACAAAGTTTTAATTTTATTGAAAGTTGTAATTATTTTAACGAATTCTCCAGGTCACGATATTACTGTATTTTAAATAAATTATAAAACCTACAGAAGAAATTTTAAAGTACTTTTATGAAAATTTTCAATGGAAAGTATTTCAGAACATCAACCTGTTTATAGTTTTAATAAAAATATTACATTAAAATTATAAAATTATAATAACTAACTGCAATAATAATATTGTATTAATATTATAATAAAAGTAACAGTGTCAAAATTACAATTTTGCATAAGTGGAATTAGGCAACCATTCCCTATTTCTGATATTTCTTTTCAATTCCTTTCTTATATGTAGAGAGTTAATAAACTACACCGGAATACTTTCAGAGACAAGTTAATACAGAAATTGGAAATCTGTTCAAATAGCAAGGTTATAACATTAAGTATTTAACGGATCAGTACACTACTGACTAATGAAACTTCCATTTGAAATGATATCGTAAATATCGGATGGAAGTTGGGGATAATTTCTCCTCGGCGCAATCAGTATGACACTATCGTCAATATAAGCAGAGCATTGTTGCTCTTGTTGATTAATTTTTTTATAAACTACTTTGTAGGACCTGAACCTGCAATCTTTGAAATGATAAATCAGCTCAGCTTCGTTCAGTGCCGTAATTAGTTTCATATTTTAGAGGTTTATAGAAAATGGTGAATACGCAGGTTGAAGGCACTTTAAGGCAAAGTTTTACCCCATATGTATTAATACCGACTTATCAGCATTAAATTTTCACTTCTTTGTAATCATATAAATACACTGTATTTCCTCATGTGCCATTTTTCTCCTATATCAAATTGGCTGTCTAAAATAAGTTTAAAATCTCTGAAATTATTGCGGCGTAGTTCACCAACATTCTATAATTTATCATTCTCCCAGTTACATCTGTAACAGCAGCAGTTCGTTTGTTTCCATTTTTGATTCTTGGTCTCTAACTCGATATCATATGTGATTATTTTATGATCAACATTTTTTGCCATATTTACTAATTAGTCTTTGTTACTCGGGGAACAAACCGATGTCCACTTGTTAGCGAACAGAATTATAATATCAAAGACAGTAGGTGTTAAATCATGTGTCAAACACAGTTAACTCAATACCCCTCTGCAAATTTAGATTCCAAGAGAACGTGTTTAATTCACATAAAGCACATGCGCATTATTCTTCCTTTTTACCTTTACGTGTTATTTTCGTCCTTTTGACCGTTCTCTACACAAGTTCCTCCAAGGATACGGCTCGTAAGAACGCGCTACTTGAGCGAGTAAGACAGTGCACGTTTTAGGTTTCTATTTATCTTGGAGTCCCCGTAGCTTGAGAAAATTACCACCATCTTGTCTGCCCCTGCCGTCACCAGCTCGGAGACTAACTGCAGAAGACTTAAAGTCTCCGACCCTATTGTTCTAGTCCACGCTCTAATTATCCTGCAGCATTATCGTCTATGCAGATGTTACTGGTATTCCTCTAGCAGTGACAAAAACGTGTAGCCGCCCCAACCCAGATTATCCTACAGCTCCGTTGTTGTCGCGTTAGCAAACCCGCAAATAGACTGCCAACCGTGCACATAGCATCTGTCAAATATATCCAAGCAAGGAAAATTCGCTTATGTTGCACTCCCTCGTCTCAGGAATTAGAACAAAGTACAACAGCGAATGCTGTCTCAAGGAACTCTGCCGTATTCTGCATAGGAGTAAGAAATAATTAAATGTACAAACCATGGGAAACTACTGCTCTCACCGCGGACATTTCCGGGCTATTTATGTAGAGCTGTGTGGGGGTAGAGATGCTGACTATTAGAATAATACTATTGGAATGTTAATACATTAGTTTGAACCTGTGTTCAAAATATTCTTTGCAAATGTGATATGCTTAATAGCACTATCAACTTAAATGCATTATTTGGATACTAAAGATTCACCTTATTGGAATGCAAAAAATGACATGATATCAATGATATGATTTCCCAGTATTGAACGTTGAAAGTTTAAAAGTGGGGCCATGTAGTCACTTAGCGCTTTAGAAAGCATGGTTGATTGCGCATCGCAATACTCCTAAAGTACTGCATAATCAATCAAAATAATGTGGAAGCGTGAGAAACTCACAGCCTAGCATTGATCCAAAACATTTGGATGCTGGTCTGTGTCTTACTTAATCCTTAACGTA
Organism: Metallyticus violacea; assembly: GCA_030762175.1. Lineage (NCBI taxonomy): Eukaryota > Metazoa > Arthropoda > Insecta > Mantodea > Metallyticidae > Metallyticus > Metallyticus violacea. Next base: position 115,426,378 of record CM060832.1, read on the forward strand.
ACACTTACAGGAAGGGTTAGAGTTAAGTGGTATGTCTGTGAAATACCGAGATCGTAATACATGGGGATTTGAAAATATTTGAATTGTACTTTGTACTCTTTTAATGTTTTTTGATAGTATTTAACGCCCATTTTTTCTGCTGAAGTATCACAGGCCGTGATACATAAAATGAAATTATAAACTAAGAAATGATATTTTTAAAGGAAAAACAGCGTTCCAGATGTAAGTTTATAGTGTATTCTCTGCATTTGCCATTTATAAAGACTGAGCAAAACCTGAAAAAAATAAACAAATAAAAAATAAGGAAAACGGTTCTGATAAAAATCGAACCCCGGACATTCCATTCTTGAGTCCGTGCTTTAACGATTTCGGCACCAGTATCAGTATTTTTTCATTGTAATACAATCTCTCAAAAGCAAAGAGATTAAAAAAAAGTCATTCATTCATAAAAGCACCAGTCTTTCTATCGGCATATATCAATGAAAAAGGAAACGGTGCTACATAAGTATTAAGTATATATCTTATATTTCAGGGCAGCGGCTAATGATATTTGTCATGTTCATAATCTAAACATCAATTTAGATGTTTAAATTAATTCCATCCGTATCATGTCTTCTAGCAATTTTTTACTCTCGATTAAAATGCCTTAAATAATTCCACCTTTAGGCTGCGTTAATTTTTTTAGATATTCACTCCCATATTACAACATGCTTAGCTTGTTTCGGGATACCTGATAATCGTGACTTAAACTTGACTTTTCTGGCATGTTTACTTACTACCGTCGTTGAGAGACAATTAAACTTAATTTAAAATTGTTCCTAATATAACAGACCGCTCATGTCTATACCCAGTAGCAATACTTCTTTGTAAGTCTAGCTCTTTCGTTTTATATACTAATAAAAGTATTTTTATCAAGGAAGTGATCCATTAGATCATGATTCTATAGTCGACGGTGATAACACAATTCTGTTGTATATCACTAGCAATATTGGGCAGTTTTACGAGGATCAGATACCGATCGTGTTCTTATTATTTCACAAATTCTTTCTGTTCTTTTCCTTAGCGTACCCTGTCCGGGCTAGTTCATTTCGTGATCCCCAGTACTAGATATACGGTTGAAGACACTTAACCATTTGACGAGATATCGCAAAATTGCGTGCAGCCTTAGATTGACTGTGCTGCTCAGATAGAAAATGTACGGAGGGTTGTTTGCGGTATATTGGAAGAAGTTTAGAAGTTCACAGTGTCTATCTTAAGCCTTCGGACGCGATTCTAACTTCGTCAGTGTAAGCGATATGTAAGTGTGCTCTCGTACTTATTACATAAAGTGGTATTGAAAATGGAACCATTCCAGGAAGTTTACATAACTGTCCTTTGCATTATAAAATACTAATGTTTCAAGATTATATAGCAATGTTTCAATATCCCCCAAAAAGGCATCTCGTGAGCTTAATAAAAAAAATCACTTGGAATTGGACTTATTCCAGAGTTCAAGAAACAAGCAAATGCCTAACCAGCCATCAGTCGTACTCCTGAGATAATTCGGATTGTTAAGTCCTATGCCACTGACTCAAAGGCACACGAGTTCTTGACTGAAATTGGGAATCTTGGTTACAATCGTGGATACCATTAACAACAGGAATTTGGACCCAAATGCAGTTAGACTACGCCAGGCTTCATGTATGAAGCTTCAAGCTTCAGGTATGGCTTCAAGCCATACGTATGCTTCAACCCGCCATTTTTTTGAGGATATGGATATAAAAAAGTCCCATACCTTACATGATATTCCTGTTGAATCATCTGATTCATTGCTAGTAGGTTTTCTGTGTATTTGAATTACTGAAAAGGGATCTTAGAAACAGGAGCGTAGGAACTGTGGACGGTCTCTGTAAAGCCTGCCAGGAAGAGTGGAATAAATTGGACATTAGTGCATTCTGCCACTGCATTCTTATTCACCTATTGAATCATCCACTCTACAGCCCAGATCTATACACCAATTATCATCTTTTCTCGCAAGTGAAAAACGATCTAATAAGAAGAATATTTTAATCAAGTTAATGTGGTGAAATAAGTTGCTTTAGAACATTTAGCAGGTAAAAGTTTAGACTATATTTCAAGAGCATAGCAATAGTAATTTAAATGCATATGAAAAGTGTGTTTGAAATAAACGGATACTGTGCTGAAGAGTGACATGGTTGTACTTTTTTCTCTCACTTGTAAAAGTAAATTGGGCTAAAAACTTATGGAACCTACATCGTACACGAACTAAGAAGTGTTTAAGCTTATTCTAATTAGGACGCACTTAGATGGATAGTGAAGCCATTAATAAGCCAAAACTCAGTAGTCACTCTAGAAAATACATGTTTTTAATTAAGAAAGTCAGTCGTTTGAGCCTGTGAGAAAGTTTCCACACAGTACGGTATCAACGCATTCTCTGCTCACTCAACTAGCAGAGAATTGGGCTTGTGCAGAGTAGCGGCGAAATTTATTCTTGCATATTTATTTACTGTGTCAGATATAATATACAATGTGGCCTGATTCAACCTAGTGTTGAAACCACATGGGTTGCTCTTGATACTTTATTACGGTAGTGCACGGCGAAATTTGTGCACAATCGTCTTGAATTTGAGCAGGACATATTGGATTACATCAATGAGGATCATGAATTCCTGAATACTGTAGCTAACATTGAAAAGTGTGACTATGGTACAACAGCCTTGAGGACATCATGCATTTCAGGGCATTTGAATTAAATCATTTCGAGAACAAGTCGTTCATAAATATATACTTTCAGTAATGGTATGAACTGGTAGATAAGTTGTGTGAGTTACCAAGGAAGGACTAGCAACTGAGCCTTCCTGGCCTGCTGTTATACTTTTAAACATATCTCGTATGCACAAAACAGAACTGACGAAACATTAAAATGTAATTAGTAATTACGATGAATCAAATGTGACTATTATGCTCGAATAAAAATGCAGGAATATAGGTTATAAGCTAAATATAGTCCATTTTGTCAAATAGAAAGAACTTCACAACTATGATTGAAGAATGCAGAAAACATAAATTATGTTCTTGTAACATTCTCACAAAACAAGTTGAGTCTTCGCTGAATTTAAACTAATATTAATAGTTGAACAAACGTGGAATTAGATGTTAAACTTAAATAACTAAATATTGCTACCTCTTAAATTTAAAATGTTCAATATTAAGTTCCGCAGTATTAAAACACTGTAAAAATTCAAAATTAACTTTCTGTAAATAATTATTCCAACACAAAGTTATTTTTAAGAACGAAAGAATAGAGCAAGACTAGAATCTACGTTTCCGAAAATGAAAAATAATATATTCTATTAGGTTAGGGTGCATAAAATAACACCAAAGTTGTTTGTGGATACAATTTACTTGTCTTCAGATTCATTTAATTCAAGCAGGAGTATCTACGTTATCTGTCAAGCAGTTCTCTTGCACTTTTCAGCAGTTTTTCGGGACACTCCAAGAACTCTGGTCCCTTTATTAACAGATAAACTTTTATTTCATTCCCAATTTTTGCCTTCAAGGTCTTTTTACTCATTCTGACTGTCCTGTTGTTTATGATATTTTTCTTCTACTTTTTATTAATGCTTAAGCATTTATTCCTTTTTTTCCCCGTCCTATGTCTCTCAGTATCTTAACAGGCTAAATTTTTACGAATCCCTGTAATTTGCATAGATTTGTTTTTGAGTTCAAGTAACCAGTACTCCGCTTTCATGAGATTTTCTTAAACGTTTGTCATTTTATAATAATTTTTATGTTTTTTTTTTAATATTATACTTCGTTTTCATTACTTTATTATTTCCAGAAGATATATTATAGGCAACTGGAACATTTTAACCTGACTATAGGGGATTTTTGATAACAAAGAAATGTAAATGAAACTGAAAATGATAAAAAAGTTTAATGTGTTTAATTCAGTAATAAACACATCATGGTTTTTAAAATAATGAATTCCTTTTTCTTTTCTCAAAGATATTTATGGTTCAACTTCATTCATATCGCATATCATTCATAGTTAAAATAACTAAGTAAATATTGAAGCGTGAGGTAACCTATGGCCGTATTTCAACCTGCCGCATGAAAGCACAATAACATTGCGTAATGAAGCTAATATTATTGTACTAAGCAGTAGGTCCCAGCTATGAGCAGTAATCTATCTTGACTGACGTCATGGAGGAGCTCTGAATGCCATTAGATATCTGAGTTAACGCAGTATTAAATCTAGTCACGCTTGAGTTTCATTGCTTTGTGGAACTCAGAGCGAAAGATCACATTACGCTTCTCTGTAGATCTAAATGATCTATACTAGAACGTTAATATTTAATTACTACATAACTTACTTTTATCAGTTATCCTAAAGTAATGTTTTGGTTTTTAGAAAAAGGGAACAAACGGAATAGGGGTACTAATATGGAATACCAACGTTTTTGCCCTTGTCTGTGCTGCACTCTGATGGAGGTCAAACGAGATGATAAATGTAAGAATCCCGGCCATCACAAACCGTGCTCTTGGTGGTTGAAGCCATACTTTGCAATATGAAGTGATTTTTTTTTTTTTTGAAGAGTCAAGAATGTTTGAGAGTAAATAGATATTACTGTATAACATATGCATTAATTAATTTTATCTAAGTTAATCGTACATCATGCTGTAATACTCACATCCATTCCGTTTTTTTGTCTTTCATAACTTATTTAAATGTTTTTATATTAGAATTTCGAAGGTTGCGGTGTTACTAATATGGAATATGGAATATTAGTAATCGTCCTTCAGGGATTAGACGCTATGCGGAAAGCAATAAAAAAAGAAGAGAAACAAAGATGAGCTTCCTTAAAGCATCCCAGATATTTAAAGTGCCAAAAAGATGTTTAGATTTGGCAAATTAAAAAAAAAAAGTCAACAATTGGGCCAAAAACAGCATTACTACTGAAATGGAAGAACTTTTTTTTTTTTTTTTTTTTTGTATGCAATGGATAACATCATTAGGCAAAAATGCAGGGATTTGTAGACTATAGCTTTCCAGTTAGCAAAAGGAAGCAATTCCACATTATTTTTAAGTTAGAGGGCAAGAAGGGTGCGCATGCATCCTGTATGAAGAGACGGTCGATACGATAATATCTTTCACGACAACCACTTCTTTTCATTTACCAGGGAAAATATGATTAACTGTTGTTTAAAATGTACAACCTGTGGGCACATGCTGATTCTGATTGCTGAATATGGAGAAAGACAGGAATAGATTATGTGTTTTTATTCCTTGTTAGATAGACATAAAAAATAATATTTTCACTTCTTCGTTTTAATAAATTGTTTTAACTAAATTAAAATTATAGTATTATTCCATATTTTTACCTCGCTTTTCACAACAGTGGAAATGCAGGTTGCTTAAAAAAGACGTATTTCTATACTTTCAATCATGTTATGCAATTTATATACGATATACTCTTTAAAATTTTGATATGGCTATGCACTATGTAGTATTTCATAAGTCTTTTCATAGTTAACCTTGATAATAGCAGCAGAAAACAAAATGATATTTCATATCTGTACCTCTGTCCCTATGCTTCTTATGTTTTACATATATATGTCTTTTAAAAGGTGCAGGTGCATCATTGAACAAGTATTACTTTTATACTTAGTAATTAACAAATATATTATTTTCTGATATCTCAATATTGGGACAGTAACGTCGATATCGTATTGGTTACAAAATGGCAGCTTGTTTAAGCGCCAAAATATGACACGTAATGTTACGGAGGGCGACAGTAGACCCCCAGGTACAGTAGGCCTCGGCTGCTGATGTTGGCTCCCTGATGCTATTGCTTTGCTACTCTTGTTCCAAGTAGAGATAATAAAGGTCTCGGGGGATTTCGCTGGTTTTATTGCTATTAGGTTACAACGAGGTCCGCTGTTGCAAATAAATAGATGTCTGGAAGTGACTCTCACCGATGATTTATTAACAACACTTTTCCTATGCAGCTCAGTGCTCTGCTGTTTGCAGAATGAACTCTTTGTATGATTATTTCTCGTTGCCTACTTAGTGGGTTGTTTGTCCCGATGAGATAAATTTACTGAAATCGTGGACATAATATTTATTTATTCTGCAAATATTTTCTTCTTATTTTGACTAACTACGCTAAACGGAACCTAAAAGTCAGCTGAGCAACGAACATAGAATGTGAAGTCGAATTAATTCTAAAGCGGACTGTGTTCTACAGCTAAAGATCTGAATCCGAATTAGGCAAGTAACCTACAGTCGAATGAATTCTAAAGTCGAGAGAGTTCTAAAGCGAAATCTGAAGTCGAATGAATGTAAAGCTGCAATGAAGTTTGGGGTTCAAAACTGCCTTTTTATGCAGGATTCAAATATGCATCGTTGGGTCTCTCAAGGCCCGCGAAATTTGCCAGGACCTCACGCCTAACTTAATAGTTTTAAACTAAAGACTGTAAGTAGCTTAATTCAATTTTGCTTGGCCTCGTCTGATTTGTTCTTTACATGGATATTTAAAGAGCTCTTCCGCAATACGTAGGTTTGAAGGTTAAACGTCACTTCCGCTGTTAAGGTTTAAATCGTATGCAAGTTCACTGCTGGGTAAACATATATTTAAAGGACCGAACACAAAAGAACTGTTACCTCGATTTTACAAAGCAACCTGACTTTCTCAAGACTTGCTGTTGTGCGGAGGATATTCTTTCTATGCCGGGCAGAGCGACGAATTTCTTTCTTACAGGGATTTTCATCTATATAGCTTATGAACAGGAACATTAAATTGTTAAATATACCAATTACGGAAATAAAATACATCAATTATAATAAACATATGTGCAATACATTGATCTCAACAGTAATAATAGTAATAGTGTAGAGGTGAAGCCATAAATACTGCTGTGATATCCATTTAAAAATGTTACCATTCGTTAATTCTCATTAATAATTTAGAGAGCGAATAGCAGTTTTTTCCCAAAGTGGAATCAGTTTTGAGTTATAAGAGATAAGGAAATTTTACAGTTAGGAGCAGTTATATTATAAAGAAGATAGGGTAGCTAATTAGGAAAAATGAGAAGAAATGATTAAGAAATTAGTAAACATTTCATGAACCCGTTAATGAAACTCATATTATACCAGATTATATTATATTGCAGAATTTTATGCATTAATAAATACAATAATATATTGAAGATATCCATATTACATATACAACCGCAGTTTTAAATATAAAGGGGAATATAAGTAATGTAATTTGATAGCATTTTAATATATTATGTTTACTAATATTCTGTCTGTTCGTTGGTTACACTAAGGTCAAATTTCAACTTTTTTAATTCTGAATGAAATAGCATTTTATTTTTTAATTCCGGCACGAAGAGCTCAGAACAATTAGCAAATAGCGCACAGCGGTTGAGTACCACCCTAATCATTCTGCACAAGCTAGAAATATTTCAACGTCATTTCTTTCAGAAAAACAATCTACATTTTAGATTTTTTTCTTTCAACTCCACTCTATACATATAACATTGATTTACTAAACTGTTTTACAAATAACTAAAACACATGAAATTAGAAAGACATATTTTCGGTTAATTTTTTCTTTTACTAGAGATGCACACGTCTTGTCTAGGAAATAACAAAATTCTTTAGGTATCTAAACAATCTACAAATACAGAGCATCCATTTGTCTACCTACTAGTTACCATAAGTAAAGGCTTCTCATAAATTGTTACTTTGTAAATGGGTAAATAATATAGCTGTTCAGCAACGCTTTCTATATTAAAATATTGGGAGAAAAAATTTAATAAATTAAATGAACGTCTAATGGCTTCATTTAATTCTGGTGAAAATGCCGCATCGTTCTAAATACCGAAAGAAGCGTTAAAATCATAATGTGAAGACGATATCGAGAATTGGGCAGTCCGGAAGAACAATATCCACGTATATCAAGGATTTCAATGCTGCACAAGACCTAAGGGCCCTGATAGAAATAAGCCCAGCGACTACCATGCTAAGAAGTGCTCTGCACAATTTAACTGTTTCAGCCCAAACTGTTAGAGATATACTGCACTAAAGAGTGCTTCATTCCTAGCGTCCATTAAGGTGTCCAGCGATTCGGAAATCGGACGCATGGTGCTGGAATATCAATTAGCACCAGAAACAATGGTGTCATGTTGTCTTCACTGATAAATCACGCTTCGGTCTGCATCCAGATTCCAGGAGAGTACCCGTGTTGAGGCAACCAGGCAACATAGAAAGAGTGAAGCATTCACAGGAAGTTAACCAACTTAAAAAGAAATACAGCTACAACTGATTTCGTCCTTCCTATTGCTGAAGCGTCAGCCCTGAATAGCTTAACATACATGTGTGTGTGTTTGGGGGGTTAGAGACCTATGTTGCAATACTACATTAAAGTGGCCTCTCAGACTCCAAATCGATACTCTTCGACAGAGAGTTTTAGATGATAGTCAAAATATTGATACTATTCATACATCTCCAGTGTATCACGAGTGGCCGAGGTAGTTAAGGCCCGGACTCATGAGTAGGAGATCCGTGGTTCTATTCCCATCAGGACCGTCCTCCATGACTGAGGTTTTTTCATGCTTTTCCTCAGTCTCATAAATAGCAAATGCCGGATACCCTAAACTTAGGCCTGGAATGCTTCCTTCCTAAAAAGAAAATCATTTCCCATTTTATCATTTAATTTCGTGTATCTTCAGTGTTCACTGCCTATTATGTCTCAGTGGTTAAAACGGGCGTTAAATACCATTAAAAAACATATCTCCAATATTACTGCCAGAATATCGAACAAGAAGAAGTCCCTTCATCAAATTATTTGAATGCCAAGTAGGTGCCGAGCAGTATTTTATGCCAGAGATGATGAATCAAATTACTGAAGGCACGAGTATTATAAGAAAGTTGAGAAAAAGGGCAATGAATATGTTATATTTAAAAAATTTTGGTAACAATTATTAAATTTTGTTTTGTGCACTATTATGTTTCATTATCAATAGGAGTGTTGTAAATATTGTTTGCACAGCTTTTATGATGACATTTCATGCATAATTATTTAAAAAAATTAAGAAATATGCTGTATTCTTTAAATAATTTTCATATGTGTATTTTCAGGCGAAAATTAATTTAGAATTAACAAACGTAATATCAGATATTAAAGTGTTTCATAAAATTCTACCAACTTGAGCTATTTACACATATTAGATTAACATTGTATGCTGCTGTTTTTTGGCAGAATGAAGAAGGATGACGCAAAATCAAAGGCATGAGCTCTAAATGTATTAATTAATATTCCATAAATTCGTCACTCGTTTAAATTAAATTCTAACACAAATCTTAAAAATGGACTATTTAAAAATTTAGTTGCTCTGCAATATCGAGTTCTACGCAAAGACTACGAATAGTCCTAATCCAATGTATGCATATAATCTGTTCTTTTCATTCTGTCAGCCCTGTTCTTTCATGCTAGCGCTGTTTGTTACTCTAAGATAAATGTGCACGCGGGGGTATTTAGAATTTAATTATACAATGGAGCTACTGTATTATTTCCGAGCCTATAAATTAGAAGATGTTACTTTCCTACTAGCCTACGCTCTTCTCCGTGTTATTATTTCTTGCATCACTTCACCCCTCAAGGTGGCTGAGGCGTAAAGTTAGTTATTACCACCCCTAAGTCTGTTGGGGGCAATCAATTTCTTTCTCCCGAATCTGCTCCCTTAAACCCCCACCCCCACCTATCTCCCTTTCGGAACATTAATGATGATTGATGCCGGACACGTTAGTTTCGCTGTGTACCACCAGAGGCGGGACTATCCTACGAATTTGAACTGACTGACCTATTTGTAAACCTCATCAGCTCTCTCCTTATTAACGCATACATTTTCTATTCAAAAATATACGATTGTGCAGCCAATGAAGTCAAAGGAAAGAGATATTTTGGAACTTTCGAAGCGTTAAAAGCATTTTGTAAAGAAATTAAATATATCAGTTGGGTTTAAAAATATAACTCAAGTCTTTAGTCCCTTCTGTTCAGCTCTAAAGAAAATATACTCTAAATAAAATACATTACTAAATGAAATAAAGTTTATGCAGGACTTGAATATTGTTTAAGGCTGGAAGAAATATTCTTAAACTGTGTTTTGTTTTTTAATTGGAGAAAGGAAATGTAAAAGTAAAATATGGCGCGTAAACATAATTGATTGAGCTATTGTTTACTCTGCTATTCAGACATCACATTTTACAATTTATAGCTTATATTGTGAAATATGCTTTAATAGCAATTTTCGTGTCAATATTTGGCGTGTAGTTTAATCAGATGAACTATATCATGGTACATCAAAGATTAAATGAAACAAACTGCAGGAGTTATTAGGTGATGTCCCTTTGGAAAAAAGATTTAGTAGTGTGGTACATATACGATGGAGCGCTAGCTCATTTCAGTTTTCTTAAGGGTATTTATAACTTTCTCCTTTCACAATTTGATTATCTTATTAAAACATGTTTGTTATATAGTAGTAAAATAATACAAATAAAATCGGAGTATAATGGAGTTCACTAAAGAAGTGTGCTTGAGCTGTATGAGCAACTCTGAGCAGAATCTGATTCAGGTAACTCTGGGCAGATTCTCATACAGGCAGCGTTTTGCATCTGCTTCGAAATAATGATGATATCACCAATCAGGATTATATGTACGGTATATGTCGTTTTCTCGTTTCGCTATGAAATCATGTTGATATACATTAGTGGAAACCGCTTGATCTTCAGTGAACATGCGATTTTCTGTAAGATTGAAGCTAAAGTTCCGCTGATGCAACCTTACTGAGTCGTGTTTATTACGACGGTTGTATCAGTTGCATTTTGTAGGAAACGCGTGTTAAGCTTTCTACTGTGTATTGTGGAGCATCCCGAGAGTGAGATATATGCTAGAACAAAGAATATTTATTTATGGTTGTTATGTGCAAAGGAAATCGTACTAGATTGTGGGGAAAAAAAATCGTGTTGAATTTTTAGGAGTAGCATCTCCATCGAGAGGTACAATTTTCAGATTGGTGAGTAAAGTTCGAACCCGAGATCAAAAATCGGGTTTTGACAGGGGAGAATTTCGTGAAACAGGCCATTGATTAAAAACGTCTTCTGGAAACTCTTTAACACGATTAACCCAGAAAGTTGGTATATCTATCGGCAGTGCGTATAAATCCACTCAGCTGCTATATTTCTATCCATATAAATTTACTTTTGTATCTGAAATAAAACCCATTTGGACGTCGAAATAACCACCGGGAGGTAGTTTACAATATTTGGAAGGATGAATTTCGACGAGTGTCTTTTAAAAATAATGCAGGTATGTCTCATAGCTGAGGCCAGAAACTTCGGGCATTTGCTACAATGGTGAAAATAATATTAACTACAATTTACAAGTATAAATAATAGAAGAACAATAAATGCGCAGTATGAGTTTCTATTGCGCGCCATGATCCAGGAGTTGAGGCCATTAATGCAGTAGTTTCCCATCGGCAAAATCAATTTTCCATTGCGTAGCGGAATGAGACCTATATACTTATACAGTGTATCCCGTTTTTATTATGGAATAAATGGTCTTTTGCATAGGTTTATTACTATAAATGTTCAATATAATGAATTTGTGATTAAGAATGGTGTTACCTGTTGTAATTTAATATAAACCTAAATGCTCAAGCTTATATATAAACACGAAACATTCTTGATGGACATCTGCTAATGAGATTGACTCCTAAGGTTGACTCTTGCGTATTCAAAACGACAACAATGTCAGTTGTGGTATGCAAAATATAGTTTAAACCGAGTGAACGTTATATTTACATGGTTTTCTCTTTACTTAATCGGGAAAAGGGCCCATAATACAAAAGAATTAGTATTATAAATATGCCGTTATCTATGACGAAACTATATTTATTTTATTTCAAATAAATTCTTTTCTCTTTTACGTACCTATTCTGTATGATGTAACTAGTTATACGCACAGTCGTACTCTATCTACCGAACAAATAATTTCAATCGTTCTCTCCGGCTGAAGCTTGGCTTATCGGAACTAACGTACTACTGAGCTTGGCAAGCTTAGTTACTGCGGTTGTTTTATCTGCTAATCCCGGGGCTGTGTTTTAATAAGCACCGACGAGTTATTTTAGACAGAGAGAGAGAAGCAATTTATATGGAATCTGCAAACAAAATGTTTTTATTGATTTAGAATTTGTGCCAAACATAATTAGGAGCTAAACAAGCTGCTCTAGTAGCTTACGTTTTTACGCTATTAGTATAATATTAATTCTGGTGGCTGGTTAACACGGGAAAGAACTAACTATTCATTAATACAGGGTGATCTAAAAGTTGTATCCCTGGAAATAAACTAAGAACAAATGTATTATCAAAAGATGAAAGGAATATATGTTATTTTCATTCCCGAAAGTTCGCATTTATGAATAATTTAATATTTGATTTTACATATAGTCATTTTGTAGAAAGATAAGACTTGTGGCACGCTTTTGTTACATTTGAATCCCAAAATCTTGCAGAATATTCTAAAGAACTAGTGATCATAAAGCTGATATACAAAATTATACCTACTTTTATTTTTATAATATTAACTTTTAACACACGTCCAGAAGTTTCAAGAACACTCTTATTTTAAAAAGTTCATAATTTGAAAACACTATTTGAAAGTACATAACAATTAAAATTAACTAATAAAAGCAGCATACTAAGATAATAAAGGGGTACTGACAATTTCTGTTATTCTTTTTGTAGAAAAATCATACTTTAATATGAAACAACAAACTCATTTTATTGTTACTGATGTACATATTTTGTAGCCTAATAAGACCTCCTTCCCTCTTCTAACCCTTTAATCACACAGGATTTGACCTCTGTCGATTAAACTTTTAATGTGTACAATGAGCCTATATTTTCTTGCGTTCGTATTATTCTAATATCCCCTTCGCTGACTTAATGATGTGAAACGTATTTTCCAAACAGATGTTTTACATTTTAGTTCTCTTCCATTCTGTATGAATACAGTGATTACGCTATCTTTGCCTTTTTGCTCATACCACCAAGCTATGCATAAGCAATATATAGCAGAATAAAGAATAAACTTTGAACTTATAACCTTAGGGTTTTAATATCTATTCTTACTTTATTTACTACTCTACTGGTTTAGCTATCCTAACATAATAATAATAATAATAATAATAATAATAATAATTTTATTATTGTTATTATTATTATTATTATTATTATTATATGATTCCATCTTTAACCAAACTCATATTTATTATATTTATAAAGGATGCTGAACATTGTAGCATTACTTTTCTTAAAGGTATTACATGTTTTGAATGTTAAGTTTTATGGTATCATGTTAAAAAAAAACTAAATAACGGACAATAAAACTTAATTTGTTCAATATTTTGTTTAATGTTCTTTGGTAATTTCATAAAAAAAATTAATATGATGCTGCACTCTATGTACATGTTCGTCCTTTCGTTTGTTCATCCTACCCTCTATTCCATACATCGATTATACAGGTTCTCATTCCGCTACCCAACCGGATGTTTATTTGACTGACGGGAAGTTACTTAGTAATGGTCTCGCCACCTACTATGAGAAATTATGTCGCGCGGTCAGAATTGATAGCGCGTATTTTTCATTAATTCGTTATTTACTATTAGTAAATAGTAATTGGAATTGAATTTACCATCATATTAAATGCCTGTTCTACCCCATTCTGTTACAGCGCCTCCATGGATTTTATTTCAAGTATAGCATTACTTTTGTATGCATGAAGATGTAACAGCTAAGCGGCTTTACACGCACTGCCGACAGATAAACCAATTTGTTGGAATAATCGTGTTGAGATACTTTCGAGGGCAATATTAATTTCGTTAAGGTCCTCCTTGTTAAATAAAGCCCGGTTTATAATATCTTCTTCGTATCAATGAAAACGCCTTGGGTTTGAACTTCGTTCATTAATCTGAAAATTGCACTTCTCGATAGAGATATTATTCTTGAAATTCATCAGGGAATTTTCTCTTACAGTGCTTGCAACATTTCTTTTGCACGTAATAATCATACATAAATATTCTTTATTTTAACGTATGTCTCACAATACACAGTAGAAGGTCTAATACGCACTTTCTGCAGAAATGCAACTAATACAGTTGCCATAATAAACACGGCTGAGCCAATTCAATTGCCTACGTCAGTAGATCTTTAACTCGGATCGCGCGTCCACCGAAGGTCAACCGGTTTCCACTGATGTGTACAAACACCGATTGCCTAGCGGAATGGCAGTACTGTGTATAATTGCCAGATGTTCGAGAGAGTTAGTATGCTTTTCCTGAAATTTAATTTAAGAAACCCCAAACATCGATATTCAAAATTACCAGACAATTTTATCTAAATTGGATCTTTTCATAGAATTCTGCGTGCATCTTTGTCATCATCCTTATGAACACATTCCTCCAGTTAACTCTACAGTGATAGGAAAATGTGAAAATTTGTTGGTGAAATATCTGGCGAATAAGCTGGATGTACTAGATAATACCATTCTTCTAATATTTCTGTTGTCCTATGTGTATTTAGCAATATGTGGTCTCGCATTGTCGTGCAGGAGCATCTTTTTGGCTAACTAACCCTACTGCCTTCTCGCATAGAATTTTTCTAAATATACAACAGTGAAAATATTTTCACCCTGCACAATAACTAAACCCTCAGTAATGTACCAGCTAATACTGTCTTCGGTATATTAAAGCGATTGGACTCTGCTTTCCAGGATAGACCGCTTCCCACTTTGGATTGCTGTAAAATTCAGGTCAGCATCAAACCTGAGCTGTGAAACACACAATACTAGACGTTAATTTTTTTGTGATAAACTTCAACTAACAAGAATCCATTAGCTCATAAAGAGTAGGTATACAAATTGCTTCAGGATGATGTGAAACGCTTTCGCAAGCTATTGATGTCTTCACTTTCGGAAAGCGACTTTTATTTCTTTTTCAACGATGCTGCTAGAGCATTTCTCTCATAGAGATATGTTATTAATTAAATCTTATCTTCAATCTCTTAAGCCAATTATATGCATGTTTCACTGAGTAACTCTCCATAAAAAGCAGTACTATGAGGATCAGGTAGAATATTATACTTCTATTTTTTCTTTAAATAAGTTGATAATGTAAAAATATTTCAATTTGGCGCGATTTCCCAAACCTTAGAAATATCGACTTCAAGTCAACAGGTGACAGAACTCATCGTTTAAAAATGGCTGACATTGACTCACGTATGAGACAGATAGCTGTGATAGAATTTTTGGATGCTGAAAATGAAATCCCGATTTTCCTTTATGAAAGCTGAAGAATATTTATGGGAATGTAACAGTAGTTTCAGCATTGTTAGAAGCTGGGTTTGTCCCTGTACGGAAGCTGAAGGGCAATTCCATTGTTGATAAGCGGAGCTGTTGTCAGGCCACTGCAGTGACTCCACACAATATGCAAAGAGTCGGTGAGAGTAGTCGTTGCAGGTTACCAAACCACAAACCGACAAATTTTGTTCCTCAGATCTTTAACAAAGTGAACTTTACCGCGCAGGAATACATGCTTATTCAAAGGTGAACAAAATTGGTTATAAAATACGGATATTATATTTAATAGTGAGAAATTAATTATTAACGTTGTGATCATATGCTGTTAAAAGTTTACTCTTTTTTTTTTTTTTTTGAATGGAAATCTTTACTAATCTTTACTCTCATACATTTTCAAGTGTCCAAAAATTAAAAACGTTCTTCTCAAAATTACGGAATGGTGTAGTAGATGCTAAATTTAATTATTATTATTGGAAAAAAAATCCCTTCCGTTTCAAAGCGATTTTTAGTTTAAAATTGCGAAGTTATAAGGCATCTCGAGACATTTACGCTATTTGAAAACCTATTATTGAAACATATGCAGAATATATTGACAAAAAGAGAAGAATAATTGATACAACGGGATGATGAATTAATGCAGACAATTAAGTTTCAAAATTTCTGTATGATGTGTCATTAAAAGAAATATTACATATGTAGTAATGAAACAAGTCTCGTTTCTGATAGGCGACAGCTATACATTTACTTTACTTTACTTTACTTTACTTTAAATGTTTAGAATTGCTGATTTATTTTATTACGCCGATTTTAACGGGAGAACTGAGAACTTTACATCCATTTCTACCTATAGTGTGCCTTCACCATTACGCTGATATAGCAAAGTCAGTGTAACCATAGGGACGCCAACAAAAGGCCAAAACACAGAAAAAGAACTGTGACAGGCTGCATTGTAAATTGATATAACAAAATAAAGCTGCCATCAGTTACTGCTCAGATAAGCGCCTTCCTTCTCGCCGATGTTTAGATTTCACAACAATCGGTTCTAAACAACAACTCCTTCCTTGGCCATCGCCAAGTAAAATAAACAGTAACTCTCAGAGTAAATGCTGAAAATGATAACTTTCTGTCAGACATAATCATACCTGCTGCTTCATGTTGTACTAGTTCGCTGAAGTCAATGCCGTTTTTTTACGTATTTTGAAGCGGTTTGCTGACTTCAACAATTAGAGCTTAATTATGGCACTGTTTGCTTGTGGCCCACGTTGGCGCCAAATTATGAAGTTGTAGTCTTAGGCTATGTGCCCAGATTGGGTACTAATTTTGAAGCGTTTTGTTGTCGAGTTAAGTGGCCTCAGGTTGTGATGCCAAAATTATGAAATGGTTTGATAGATTGGTCGCTTCGGTGTTGTTGCCCACGCTTCAATGACAATAGTTTCTCAGGGTGAACTCTGCTATTTTGTTGACTGGGACTCAGGTTGGACCGGGAGAAGAGTTCAATGATGTAAATAAGCACGCGATGCAACACAATATATACTGGTACTTTATTATGTGCAAAATATTTCGCGTCCTCTGGTGGTTTGCTAACGAGAGACTAACTCGTAGAATATACTTAGTTGCCGCACGTAGATCTTAGTATTGCGTCTCACGGTGCGTGTAAAACTTCAAACTGTGTAAAAACTGCGTGTATCTTGCTGCGTTAAAATTAAGAATGTCCATCTCACCGCGTGTAGAACTTGAAACTGGGTACTGGGAAATGAGCAAATGAGTCTCTAGCAACGTGTAGATCTTATAAATACGTGCCTCCGCAACGTCGAACTTAAACTGCATCTGCGAGTTGCCCTTGTGAACTGCCTAACTTAGTCGAACGGAATGCCCCAGCCGAGCAACCGCTTCTTTATATATATTAAATTCTGATAATATAATCATTGGTTTTAACGATTGCCACGGGGTCACACAAGCACGTGAAATCTTCGCGCCTATTTTAAACATTCAAACATATATTTCCCATTGACTGGCTTAAATTTACTTGCCATTCCTGCCTGTGTCATTTGCTATTTTTGAAAGTTTTGCACTTGGCTAGTTTTAAACTCTAACAGTACAGCAGCCGGTCGGGTTCAGAGACCTTTACATGATTAAATGTCCTTTATGTTTATTATCCGTGTAATAGCAGTTTTTTTAAAAAGTAGCGTAACACTTGCCCCTTTTCCTTTATTGGGCTTCTTTTATATAGTTTTATGGCCTCTTTGGCCTTCCAAGCTATCTATCAAAACACCAAGGAGCTTTCTCTTTTGTACAATTCTTACATTCTTACATTCATACTTATGACACACTTATATGCATGATATTTAAATTACTAATTACAATGCCAAAATATATTTGGGCTTGTTAAATATATAATTATGTATATTTCAGTGGGGATGGAATGGAGGAACTGTTACAATTTGTTCTTCATATCTTTAACTATTGTTTGTGATCGATTTTGATAAACTCGGTATATATGTAAGTTATCTGGTAACGCTAGACCGGGTGATCTGGGTGGGCGGAATTTCTAAGAAATTAGACGGTTGTCAAGGAAACTGCTGAATAAAGCATGGTCTTGTTGAAAAGTCTTGTGTGAGCCCTGTAACCAGCATATCTTGAAAACATTTGTTGCAATCTTCTCGGATTCAAGAGGCATGTGAACATATCCGCGTATTTTGGGAACACACTTCACCTGTGGAACTAGACCTTATCAATGAACAGTGTGTTAGATATCCGAACAAATACCAAGAAAGGTGTGCATAAGCAATTTCATTTCTCTATATCTGATCCTACTACTCAGGCACTGATCGCAAATATTCCCATTGTTTCAGCGTCGTTCAATTATAACGCGTCCGAACTTATCCAAATACACAAATATATATTATGAGGGGCGGTCATTTAAAAGCCGAACTATGTGTGTGATTCTGTTGGGTTTTGTCCTTTGCGAAAGAAGACGGCACACCAGACAACATAGTCAACTTTCACGCGTGACATCATGCCAAACACAGTAAATGAGCCCAACACTCTGATGGCAGTGCAGTTACCGTTCAATTGATAAAAAAGAAGGGAATAATGAAGTCATATTTCGATCAGCATGACCCACTTCTTATGGAATTCGTGTAAAAAGAGTAACTGAAATGCACTACGCCGAAACACTCACAAAGTTAAGGCAGGTGTTAAAGCTAGCAGCTCTCGGACGGTGTCATGTTGTTCGCAACAAATAGCAACAATTCAGGAGGGAAGTGCTGACATAGAGACCTACAACCCTGACACGTCCCGCGTGTTCTCATTTCCCTCAAAGACGAGCAATTCACATCAGACGAAGACGGCGGGACGCAAGTCAACAATTTCTCCCAGGGGCTTCTTCCATATGAGCATTCACCGCCTTTTTTAATAGTGGGATAAGTATTTAAACAGATGCGGCGACTATGTCTAGTTTAGTCAAAGTTATAGTAATTTTAAAAAATGCGCCCCGTTTTTAAATGACTGATTATCGCATTTTATTCATATAGTACTCACTTTATGTACTTCCCTCTATTTTATTCTTAGTCAATGAATTATGTATACAATGTATTATGTGTTAATATTTTTGTAGGTTAAGGTTAGTTTTATTGTTCATTTTGTAAAATTTCGTTGAAATTAAAGGATAATAAAAGCATGTAAAATAATTACTTAACTTTATTTAATTTTCATTAGAACATTTCCGCATCCTATGACAACATTTGAACACATTTCTTTGCTTTTCAATCGGAAAAAGGTAAGCTTACTTATGCACTTTATATTTACTTTGGAAAGAAAACTGATCAACTTGCATTTCCAACTGAACATCCATATTTTATCCCGTACAATTAATTAACTTAGATAAAGATTTAATCCTGTTTAATTAATTAATTTCCATAGATTAATATTTATGATACATTTATATAGAATGATATAGATTGTTCAAGAATCAGAAATTTCTGCTGTAAAAATGAAAACTGTGATGTAACACAAGCGACTTCCTGGTGCCACGAGCAAGTTCATTTATTTAATAGCTAGGGAACCTTTCTTTTCATCTTCGTAAAATAAGTCCCTGAAAAACAGTGTGGGGAATAGCTTTCATCTTGGGCAACGGTCCCTTAAAAAGAGAAATTTTCGTTCCTTTAAAACGTCTCTAGCTATACAACGAGTTAAGTCTAGCTATGTCTCTTCGAGAAACTTCCAGCGGCAAGAGATCAAGCCAATCAAGAAGGAAATTTGGTGCCGCGCCTGAAATGTTCAAAATTTTGAATTCTCGTAGAAGACGCGCAGAAAGTATATTAAAAGCAATTTTGAAGGCTTTTTATATACAGTTCGTTTTGGGAGACGAGGGAATACTTGTGGTGACGAGACAGGGCAATTTACATAGTGAGAAATATAACTTGTGAAGTGGAACAGTAAAGCTCAATATGGTTAGAAGATATCAATAGTGTAATTTTGTGTATGCGTTGCGAACGACTAGAAAATTTGTGAGTACGGCGTCAGGAAACATGTAAAACTCTCCCATTCCCTTGCTAATGGTATGGAAGGAAAAAGAATAACAAAATCATCAGTGAAGTGTGATCATCTTGCTTAATCCACCCGCCCCTCATAATAAAACCCTTTGATAAACCCTTGCACATTTAAGGCAGTAAATATAATCCTCTTATTTTCTTTCAGGTTTTTCGTAATTTAATAGCATAAATAAATGTCAATTTATGTACAAGTTGTTTATAGCTTCTAAGGATATATTTTAAATGTCATCTCAATAATGGGTCACAGGTTTTGTTTTATAGTTTCAAAAAATGTGGATAGTCAATTTGATATTGGAGTGTTCTTAATTTACGTAGCATGACTTTATGCGTGTCTTTTTTTATATACAGCACTGATTTCGACCATATATAAGTGTGATTTTATTTGCTAACAACCATTCTTTTAGTCATTTGAATGGACGTTTCTTAAATCGTGATTTATGTCTCCTTGGTGTTCATTCCTACTTTCCAACCTTAGGCTTTCCCGTAAAATGTGAATGGCTGAGTAGGGGAGACTTTGCCAGTGATTCAGAAGAGTCCGTATTTTTGTAGCACGGCTGTGGGCTCGTATGTGGTGAAAAGGGGCCAAAGGGAGGTTTAATGGGCGACGTTTTCCTTCCCGCAACGGGAGCGAGGCAACGTGGAAGTTTCTCTCCCTTGAATAGGCGTTGGGGAGACAGACAAGAGAGTCGGTCCTGGTTTTTGGGGTGGAATAGGAAAAAGGGAAAGGGGTAAGGGAGAGCAGGAAGAATAGAGGAGGCCATGCTTAAGAAACCGGCACCGCTGATGCTGCTACAGCCCGCCTCGCATTTGTCATCAGCACGTCAGTTTCAGGAGTCCTTTTCCGAGGTCCTTCTTAACACTTTCTATCTGGAGCATACACACGTTCTCTCTTTCGTCCTTTCCTCCTCACATACATACAAGGGGGTGAGTTTTGCGCATGTTACACCCTCCAGCCATTCCATTGCGAATTGATTTTTCTACCCTCAAACCTTTCTAAATTCTTCCTCAATTCTTTGATTCATTCCTCCTCATCTTGCTCGTGTCTTCCCTGTACTCTAGGAAAATTGAAGGACGCGGATGAATGCCCGTATATCACCCCTCTCCTTCTGCCGTCTTATTCGGCTGCATATCCACCATGTTTTGAATATTTCCGCCTGCTTTTGAATATATTGGAATATATTAATGATTTATGTGAAACTCGATCTCTTTGAGGTAGATAACTTAACTTGAACAAAATAAGAAGCCCCAGCCTGTTTCTCTTGCTGCTCGAAAATCAATATTACAGAAACTTTAACCTTTACTTTTAATTTGTCTTTATATCACAAAGTTGCTGATTTCCTCCAGTGTAAAATATGTAGGAAGGAGAGATTCTGAAAGTGTTAATTAGGATATCTAAAGCAAGTTCACTTAGGAAGGTAAAGTGCCTTAGTGAATCTCTTATCTGGCGATTTTGCTTAACCAGAAGAACGAATTTAAGTAGCTTTATTTTCATTCACTATACCTTCTAATGCTGAAGTTTCTCAGTGACATTTCCTAATTGCTATTTAGTAGAGTTACATAAGCAAAACTTTTGCAGATTATACTGTCCACTTGTTAAGATCTTTTTATTGCTTGTTTATCAGTATTCTTTTTATATAAAATTATTAATTCTTAATTTTTATCATATTATTTTCTGCGTTGTTCTCATTTTGACATTAATCCTGCCTCGTGAGGATAAGAGTAGTTTCAATTGACTAGTCTCTTTTCTGCACCTTCTGCTTTTGCTGTTCTCTGGTAGATGCCCTTAGACATATATTAACAAAGTGCAAAAAGAAGTTTCATTGTGAATTCATCATGTTTAAATCAGGTTTATAAGTGGTTTAGAACATTTGTATTAGCTTAATCACCGCCTATCCCACTGTGCGCAAAATATGTATAATACATTTAATGCTAATTTTAATGCTCTCCAACATATGTGAGTGAAAGTCATGTGAGTTATAAACTTTTGATAGGTACTGTATCAGATGTTCGGACTATCAGATAACGCTCTTGCACATAAACTCTACCTTATACATTGTTGACTTCAACTAAGTGAACCCGCCAGTTAAAGATTTATTCCAGGGATTTGGGAGACTATGAAAACCCTGTTTTGTGATAGCCTTTCATGGAGTGGGAAAATCTCAGATTTTTCAGACTCTTTAAAAATGTGAAAATTAGCAGGACATTTGTGTATACTGCACCACTGCAACCAGTACAAAAGATCGGGGCGTTCGTGCTCTGTGAGGACCAGGAAAGTGGTGAAAGCAGCAGGGCTCGTATTTGGAAAAATCCAGTATGGAAACAAATATTGATAGCTCGTGAGATGAACATTTCCAGTGTCCATATTGCTCAGACAAGACCTTGGGCTGAAGCTTTCTCGCCGGGTTACTGCACACTTCTTAATTCCATCTCCGTTTTTGAAATTAAATTAAACATGTAAATATAAAATATCCACTCAACTGATATGTTCTTTCATGTTCTGCATCTGTTACACTGGGAGCAACTAATAGGTTAAGGTCTATAGGTAACTATATGGTATGAGTGGTTTATTGTTGCCATTAATTTGTTTCTCTAGAATAAAGAGTACTTAAGACAGCAAATACATAGGATTGAATAACTGCTACTACTGACTCTAAGATTATAATGAACAAATAGGTTTATAATTAAAATGAGAATTGGTAGAATATAAAATGTTGTTGCTTTTATCAATCGCTATGAAACTTTCATCGTCCGTATGAGTGCAGTATATTCAAGTGGATTTTGAACTTTCGAAGGGCTTTTCATGGTTTTGTTGTCTATTTCATGGGAGTTGGAGTGTCGGCAGACAGAGCGATAATTCACGTAGAAGCGGATATAATATCCCCACAACTAATTCAAATATCGTTTTTACAAATAAATTATGAAAATAAACAAATATCTTATGAAATGAGAGGTAGGAAATATTGCTCTGCTGCATCCACACATTTCTGATATGTTTTTATAAAACTGAGATAATTTAAGCATACAAGGTGACTGTTGCCCACAAATTGCAAACAGAAGATCCTGATTTTCGAGTAAATTTCTGTAATTGAATGTTACATAACATTAATTATAGAGTAATTGTTCCATGATTGATGTTTTAATTGATTGATTGGTTTTATTTACGGACACTCTTTAACATCCTAGATCAACGTCCCTTTCAATTCGGGGCGAGAAACGGTCGATTAATTTTGCTCATTCTTTCAGACTTGAAATTCGTTTCGTGCCGTAAATCTACGACACGGTATCCATGGCTTTACTTCCCTTCCGAAGGAAGCCATACTTAGGAAAAAATCCATCGACTCTGGCCGGGGATGAATACGCGATCTTTGTTTACGAGGCAAATATGGTTACCACTAAACCAACAGAACCGATGATGCATGATTACGTAATCAAGTTAACACACAGGTAATAGGCACTCGGTACTGAGAATCCCGAAGCTTCCCTGCTTGATGGGAAAATCGGCGTTGGTGTGCATTAAATGTATACCTCACACATTAAAAGAACCAAACAAAATATCAGCGAGAAATTGACTGGAAACGAGCTGATATATGCGAATAAAATTTTCTAAGAAAATGCCAGAAATGTATGAATGTAACAGGATAACATTTCCAACATCTACTTCCATTGTAATGGCCATTTCATTTTGGCGGATATTATAGGCGCTCTCTCTTACTGCCGACCCGCCAAGTACCATAAAACGGATGACGCAACTATGAAAGGTGCAATGGAAGAAAACCTTGAAGTGCATCTAAAACTTGCATCTATTTAACCAGTTGGTGCCAATGACAGCGGAAGAAGTAAAACTTAAGACTAAAAGATGTAATAGAATCTTAAAACTACATTCTAAAAACATTTTATTTACATAAGTAATTTTTTGAAATATCACTCGACACTGAATATTGGAATATGGTGACTCCTGTTTCATTTGGTAACATGTTTTTTTTGATTGATTTATTTATAGACGCTCTTTAACAGCCGAGGTCATCAGCGTCCTATTCAACTTAGGGCGTAAAACGGCCGACAAGTTTTGCTCAGAGGCCTCTCTTTCAGGCTTGAGATTCTTTTTCGTGCCGTAAATGTATGACATGGGACCCACGGCTTTACTTCCCTTCCGAAGGTAGCCATACTTAGGATTTTTACGCCCGAAAAAATCCGATCCATCGGTCCTGGCCGGGTTCGAACTCGCGATCTTGGGTTTAGGAGGCAAGTATGGTAACCACTACACCACCAGGACCGACGGTAACATATTAACATTGTTTAACTGAGAACAATTAAGTAAAATATCTGATATGAAGTACAACAATTGCTCAATTTTATTACAAATATTGAAAATAAGTTTTACTTGAATTAATCATGAGGGGTAAATGCCAAAAAGTGCACAATATTGGTTGCCTTAATGGCTATTATCTTTGTTATTAATAAACAGCTGTTTTAGGTCGACCCATAAACATTTGCATTTAATTTTAAACTAAATACATTTGAAGTTATATGATATATGGGCAATCACACCACTCTGGGCTTTATTCCATAGAATTACAAAACCTTTAAATCACTGAAATTGAAGTGGTAAGTTCGGTTACTACATTTGAAGCACGTAACAAGCTCTAAGTTTCTTTTCAGTACCCAACGACTACAATCTAAAGGAGGGAAATAGCTGATTGCTGTATATGGCTCATTACGTATTTTTTGTGTTGTCTTTTAATTTTGTAAATAAAAATAAAAGCTTATTTACGTGTGTCAGGGTGAGGAAACAAACTTTAATTCGCGCTTAACAACTAAGTACATACAGAGTATAGCTCAAAGGAAATGAAAATGTATATTAATATCAAAAAACAAATATTCATAAATGGAATATATTTTTCACGCGTTTAAGAAAAAGCTTTTATTCATATTATAAATATCCATATATTCAACTTGTTTCAGTTTTGGTTATTTTTCTTCTAATCATATGAATGAAATTGAACCTAAATTTCTGAACATTTGATAAACTATTGATAAACATCTACTATATACAATAATTGTTTACTAGTACAAGTCAACACAAAAAGATAAATGAAACACCACGATCTGGCAATTCCATTAAAATGCACCCCAAAATGGTTCTCTTTCTCTTAGCTTCTATCTGTGGACACCTGCAGTTTTAGAAGTTATGGCTTCAATTTTAGTACAGCATAAATGCTCTTTATGTAGAAATAAAACGCATGAAAGCAGCATCGTGCTTGATTTGTAACCCAAGGGATTTTGTGTGTTTCTTTTCTGTTTCGTTAATAAGCAGTTCAATTTATCATCATATTAGAATATTCAAATCAAACGCTTGGTGAAGCAATATTTGGCGGGGGGGGCACTTTCATAGTTCTTCTCATGACAAAGGAGAATGTTTGTAGTTTAGACTCTGAGCTAAACAAAACTGCGACTAATACTCCTAGAAATTGTCATCCTTAGCACTCCCTATATTGTGATATCGTCACTGAAATGAATACTGCTCCCTTTTTTCCACCTACATGCCACATTCGATATATCGCCAACACTAGCTCCGAAAATACTAGAGCGCCAGCTCTGCTGGTAATCCTCTGACATCTGTTGGCCAGCCGTGAAACTACTACAAAAGTAACCGTTTAGATGCTGTAATAAGAATTGGCTGTCGTTTCAGGAGCTAATGAGGAAATATTATGATCATGCTATTTTCTGAGCTTGCTAATTAATTATATACTCTCTTCTTACTATTGAAAATAGTATTTACTTGTTTTGAGTTTTTCTTCTGATTCGCTTATACAAAATGTATAAATATGATTTCAAATATGAAAGGTAGCTAGGAAAAATCCAAATTAAATAAATTAACCATACAGTGTTATGCTTTCAAAAAAGTTATTTATTTATTTTTGGATTGTAAAACCCTATGTAATCTTCAAAATATTATTTTTACAGTAATCCAAAAATTGATTTGTATTTATTGGTTTCCTATAGAGCAATGCAATATTTTATACAACCATGCAATTATTTACTTAACAAATAGTAAACTATGGAATCACAAATATCTTTTAATTCTTCAGTCAGTATTATAGCTAGAAGTACCGCCACGGATGGCCGAAGTCGTTAAGGCGTGAACTTCTAAGCGGGAGGTCTGGGTTCGAATACCGCCAGGCCCGTCCTTCCTGACAGAAGTTTATTTTTTTCCAAGTTTTCCTCAGTCCCTATAAATGGCAAATGCCGGGGACCCTAAACTTAGGCCTGGAACGTTTCCTTCCTAAAATAAAAATATCCTTTCCCAATATTTCATCTCACGTATCATCAGTGTCCACCGCCTGTGTGCCTCAGTAGAAAAAAGGGCATTAAACACCATTCAAAAACAGCTAGAGGTAAAAAACAGTGACCACCCACATCAATGAATGAACCTGCACCTCTGGTAACCCAGAGACAAACCTCCCCCTCTCCCTCAGTCTGTTCTTATGCCACGAAAGAATATTAATTTCATACATTACAAACCCTTAAATAAAATTGTGCTTAGTACATACCAAGCTATGATTTGGCCTTAATGCAAGTAAGCTACCCAAATAACGCCACATTAACACATTAATTGCTTTAAGTCTGAAAATTACGAAAAAAGAATTTAATCTTTTACTCAGATAACAGCATAATTAACATAGATGGTTTTTATACTGGATAGAAAGTGCAACTCACATAGGAAAATGTTGTATAATCACATTATTAATATACAATATACAATTAAATTTGAGTTTTTGTTAAACATGATAAGTATTCTTCAACATTATTAACGTTTATCTTGGTCTGGAGCTGAAAAAGCAAATGGAATCGGCAAATGCGTTTTGAATTTGGTCTTTCCTGTCTCTTTTTAGCATTTTCTGCATATAAAATACCTAGGTCAAGAGATAAGAGGTGTTGTTAAACAAATAACTATTTTCCCATATGTGTTGTAAAAATATGTAGATCTTTAAGGCCAGCAGGGTGTTCAGCGCTAACAATTACTCTTTAAAATTATCCACGTGTTTCTAACATTTTCAAATATTATACGCATCAGCAAACTTCTCTCTATAGAGAGGGCTTCAAGAATCAGGAAATGTATTTTTTTTTTTTTACTTATTCTTAGCCGAATTCACAAAAGAAAATAGTTTATCTTAACAGCCTTCCACAATAACGAATGACAGAAATAATGTTTCGATAGTAAATGATGCCGGACTTCAATTAATGCATCACTAGAGAGCACGTGAATTCGAACTTCTGTAGTGCCTTGCCGCAATATTGTACCATTTTCTAGAAATAATTTATTGGAGTTAAAGGTAGACATGTTTTTGGCTTAGTCTCCTTAATGGGGGGGGATCTGCTTCAGGGTTCTTAAAAGTTTTGAAAAACAAAATGGGGTATTGTGCTCATAAAAATAAGTTAAATAATTATATTTCAATTTTTTAGCGTGGAATGCATTTAATGCATTCCATGCTATAATAATCATTTGCTGCATCAATAGCTATAATAATTTCTCTTATCTTCTTCTCTCCTTCTCTTTCTCTTCTCTTCTCTTCTCTTCTCTTCTCTTCTCTTCTCTTTCTCTTCTCTTCTCTTTCTCTTTCTCTTTCTCTTCTAGACATTCCAGTTGTTAAAGGCTCATGTACCTTCCTGAAGTACATTCCAGTCATTCTCACCGAAAGTTCTGCCATACGGATGCTTGAAGCGATTCCCCATTTATGCACCACACTTACTCCAGGACACTTCCGGATCCAGGGGATATTCCGTCACTCATCATATTTGGGGCTTGAATTGTTGCGCATAACATAAGTATTTCTCTTCCAATCTGTAGAAAAAGGAAAACGTACGTGAAAACTCTTCGATGCCATGAGTGAATTGTTTTCAAAGAAAGCAGGCCCTGAACTTATGTCTATCCCGACTATTATGCAGGCGCCATCAAAAACTTCCGTTCCAAAAGCAGATGCACTGCGCAAAGCTGCTCCATACGGTTTCTATTTTACTTAATGATAAGAGAATATAATTCTACCACGGTACAGAATCTGTCCCAGGTCTTCCTCAGTCCAAGTTTGGTGTCTTCGAGATGGTGGGTCTCCGGTGCTCAGCATGTCTTTAAAGTTTCGTTTACTTGAAGATTCCTAGCTGTATTCTCTCGGCAACAAGGAGCACTGCTGAAAGCGACTTTGTTCTTATAGTTGTCATGAATCGGTTCCGCAATGTCTAGGGTGGGTTATGAACCGGAAATCTCCGATTAATTTACCACTTTCTTTTCACAGTTCATAAAAAGCCGGTAGATTTTATCGAAATAAAGCAATGTAGTGGTGACTGTAACTATCTTGAAACCACTGCATTTTGTTGCATTGTTGGTGGTCAGATTATGCGCCTCTCTGCTTGAAGATACAGTTGCAAAAGTACTGCAGATAGTGTTCAAGGGAAGTATTAAATGGTGCGATTTGAAAAGACGCAAATAATCCATATTGTGGCGGCCCATATGAACAGCCTACCAGATAAATGCCATTCTGTAGATATGCATAGTTCATGGGCTGACAAGGAACGTAATTGCAACACTATCCAGAAGAATGCTACCCATCCCAAAAAAAATTTAAATGAAATCAAGAGGATAATGGACCAAGGTATACTATGTAAATATATATCTAATTCAAATCATGCCTTTATTACCATTTATAAAGGTGCTATGAACTCGACAAGTCCGTCGTAATGGTAACCATCTCGGGACCGAAGGAGCAACGGGCAACGTCCTATCTTTCAGGAAGCTACACTCATCTCTCTCTTAAAACCGTTAAACAGCACCCTTCTTCTTCAATTGTGCATGCGCAGACTCTTAATTTTGCTTACATACTCCTTCCCAAATGTCATTTTCAATTCCCAACGTCTCACCGCTACAATACCTTTCCCCACATACTGTTATCCCCCCCTTTATTCCACAGTATCAATTTGTGGAGAAGTGTATTCCTGAAACTGAGCGCTATTAAGTTCTATTATATTATTTTTGTAATGTAAACGCTTTAAAAATGCAGGAAATTTTAAAAGACATTTAAGTTAGGAAAAATATTGCTTGTTTTTCCATAAGATTTTTTTCAGCGTAAGTTACTTCATTGTTGAAGATATCCACACATGTTGAATGGCTTTTAATATTCTGTTGATGTATTATAAAGACCGAATGTTTGTGGTTTTCCTTATCAATGGCAGCTATTGATTGTGTGGTTCACCGCTTGAATGAACTCATTAAATCCTCTGTTTCATCGAGTACTATCACATATCCCTTTGTGACTGCCTGTTGCTGACAGGTTTCGAAAATGCGTACGGCCAAGGCGGATAACAGTTCAAGTGTAACGCTGTATAATATCGGAATATGCTCATCAGGTATATTGACAGTGTTAAACTAAGCGCATCTTGGCATCATTATTTTTACATCCATTATTAAAGAGTTTTAAGCACATCGTAGAGATTTACTATTAACCAAAACCAATAATGTGCATCCGGTAAAAAGTTCGAAATTAATCTATTCTCCTTAACATACAATTCAAACATATTCTCAACAGAATCTTCTTTCAAGTACTTCCTAATCCAAACCATTTCATCTTAATTGAATTTGCATTTATTATAAATGAATAGTTACAAAATAATACCTTGTATTTTAAAATAACAGCTTGGTTAATTTAGTACGTATAGTCTCTTGTATTTTTGCCTGTCAGAACTTTATTTCATTTCGTCAAATTTCAAGATAATGGTTAATATAAGGATGAATCAAATGCCACTAACGCTTGTTGCAACTGCCACTGGATTCTTATTTTTAACCATCTGCTTGTAGAATTTACAAATCCCCTTTCTATTGTCATCTCTTAATATCACAATTACAAAAACTCAATGCTGCGCAACAGATGACTCTTATTAATTTGTATGCTTCTGTTGATTCAAGTGCCAACTTTAATTAAAGAAGACAGAATTTTTTCTTATAACCTGGTACAAATGCTGTTAACCTGTAATATCTATAATTTAGCACTATATAACATTTATGACTAATAGGTTTGTTGTTCCATGAACTTAGAACAACAAACCTTGGAGTTATAAAATATTTTTAGAGGGGAGCAGGCATTGGTCAAACTCTAAACCAGCAACAGTTTAGAACTTTGAAAAAAGTCATTGAAAATGGGTTTGAAGATAGTAATATCAGATTCGCCATTAGAAATGTGGTCTTGAAGGATTCAAGATCGTCTGCTGGTATGTATGAAAGGAAGTAAAACATAACAAAATCACTTTTATTGATAATGGTAATAATAGGTACTACCTTTGGACCATCATATATCTCTTTTTAATCTCACTCATATATATTTCACACATTGTTAGCAACACTTTCGTTATATGTACAACGTATTTCATCCCATAAGTTCTGTCATAATACTTGATTTGTATAAACAGAGGACTTACTAAGTGCATTTTAATCCAATCTAATTTTAGTATATTATTACATAGTGAAGAAATAAAGTTATGTATGTGGATGACTTTACAATTGGACATTTTTTCTTATGTAGACACCCGACAATATGTGGGAATAGTACAATAACTCAGGATCTACAAATCACCCTCTGCCTTTATTCTTGTCACTAGTCAGTTTAACTTTACCAAGCGGGCGGTGGCTCATAGTCTGCTTTTGAGTGTATCCTATTTGATGTTAAGTGCTTAAGAATTGCGGTTTTTATCATGAATTATTTAAAACTTGTCTGTGTGGTCTGAGGATAATACTCTCGCCTTGAGGCTCAAAATTAGTGGGATGAATCCCGGCTGAGGTTCGTGGATATTTTGCGACCTAAAAATCCAGAGCGCCAGAACCCTGCAGAAGGACTTAAAACCTGGCTCCTGTTTTGTAAATTTACGGCAGGTTAAAAAAGAAGATCCTTGGATAAAATTTCCTGTCTTTTCACGTCCATGTAATACGTTAGTTCTGTACTAGATGGCGATGTGCGGACTACCTATCACTCTGTCCTCTGTAGCTAAATTCTCCTTGGTATAGTAATCTTTCTCTTAAAGGAAATCAAGGTTCGAAATGTTATGTTGTGTTAAAAAAGAAGAAAAAGAAAAATTTAAAACGTGGTGGTATCTAATTATTTGTTGATAATGGTCTTAAATTTAAATGTTTAATTTTTCTGACGTCTTGTATTTTATAATTTTATATGACATCCATTAAATTTTTCTGCAGACTAGTCACAATATTCTTTGATCATTTTCTTGGTATCTTGTTTAACTTTAATTGAAAAACAGTCTCCTTGGTCTATTTCAGCAAAGATTTTTAAACACTTTAATTGCTAAAGAATGAATAAATCCGAAGGTAAGTTTTCTATTAATTGAATGGATGTGTTTATAAACCTTGCCCGTTCATGCAGTGTTTTACATTGCGACTACTAAATTTACCTCAACGTGGCGGCGGTACTTCACTCCGCTTCCTAAACAGAACAGTTCTGTTTTATAAAAGAAACTGAAATTATGGTCCTCCCTCCTACTCCGTAGTAAAATTCTACAAAGGTTTCTTAACTGGAACCATACCGGATTATCGTAGTGCAAGTTGTAGGAGCCATTTGAGAAGGAAAAAGTTCGTTACTTCACATTGCCTTTGTCTTTCATTCTGAGGCTATTCCAGTTCTACTGCACTACATAGTTCTAATTGTTCGGATGTGTAAACTCCCAAAATTCTCGCGTTTGAGCCTCATGTAATCCACACGCTTGTCTTGAATTGTCAACCGGAAGAAGATTTGAATTTGGTGTGCAACTTCAATGAAACTCTTGCTCCGTTTTTTCTCCAGCACAGAGAATACGGGTCAATACAAATCATTTTTGAGGAGTTTGTTGAGCAGCTACATGACAATAAAACTACTTAAACTATTTTCAACAAGACGGTAACTTGTCTCACTTTAACCGAGTCTCTCCTTTAATCAGAACTTTAACAACAGATTTATTTGTAGTATACTGTAGTCATTCACATGACATAATAGCATGATCTAGTTACCTTAAATATTTAACTTATTGAAATCAGCCATGAACAATTGATGATATGAACACTAATATCAACTAACTGAAAAATATAGACCAGAGTGCACTACAAAGAACTATCATAAACATGGAGCCATGGCAACGGAAATGTCTACAGTAAAAAAGGCGTATTAAATATTGACTGTAAGGTTAAGCAATTTTTCCAGATATTTTAATTATATGTGGAAATTATCGATCATGTACCTGGAAGAAACAGAACATAAATTGCCAATATAAATAAATTTCCCTTTTCTTGAATACGTTTTTAAAATTTTGGTAACACACGTGATTTAATTCATTAAAAAAATTGAATGCTTGAAAACAATGCTGATATGTCAGAGTTGCCAATATAGATCATAATAAATGATATTTCCCTACAAAACTACATGCGGCCAGGCTGGAAAAGAGAGCGTAACTCAAATGTAGCATGCCATTTAAACCCACTTTTAAGACCTTTAAAGGCAAGATATAAAACAAAATAAGCATATTTTCTGAAACTGCAAAAAATAATAAACACTAAAATTTCAAAATTGATATTTTTGACGAAATTCGTCTAGTCTCCCCTTTATTTGACAACATTTATGGAATTCTGTCGACATAATGTCCTTTAATAATTTTATACCTTATTACAAGCCCCCCCTCTTTATGACATTCGGCACATTAACAGAATCTTATATTTTGATATTAATTTTAATGTTATTTTTATTGAATTTGTAAGTCTCTCAATGTCAAAGTAATACCAACTTTAAGGACTCTCTTTACTGATATGTATGTTTTCCATACAACATTCTTGATGAGGTGTACTATGTTCCAGTTGCTCCCGTTTGTCGAAATGAGGATGTAGTGGTTGTCGGAGCGTCGCTGGATGAGGTACTGCGCGTTCGTTGTCACGTGACAGCAGATCCAGGAGATGTCACCTTCGTGTGGCAATTCAACAATAGCGGGGAAAGTTTCGAAGTTCCGTCTACTAGGTTCGGGACCGGAAACGGCAGCACTAGCGAGCTCAAGTATACTCCAACGTCTGAAAGAGATTACGGTACACTGACTTGCTGGGGCAGGAACGCTATCGGCAGACAAGCCGAGCCGTGCATCTTCCAGGTGGTACCTGCAGGTAAGTAACTCTCCTTATACACTTCTCGCTTTCTTGAGTATTGCTTTTTTATGCACACCACTACTTGACAAGAATAATAATATCTGCTCCCGGTTGCATGTTTAGAATTTATGAGGCCGGTAAATTGGTATTGCAATGTTAATATATTTCAGCAAATTACTCCATTTTTCAGATAATTAATATGTACATAAAAAGCTTCCGCAAATTACAAAGGTGTGTATACTGTTACTGAGATCATAAAAAACCTAAATTATTCAGATAAAATGTATGAAGATTAAGTCTGTCCTATTTCTCTATTCTCTATTTTTATTTCTGTTTTTCCGCTTCGTTTTCTAAAACCGTATTTAGACATTGTATCAAATGTTTACTAATTTTAATTTGAACCGTTGTTGAATCGAAAGAAGACGTTATTTTAAATACACAATACTTTTTAAAAGTTAAATAAATTATTAACCCAAGTGAAAAATCTGAAACTGAAATATATATCGAACTCTTGCCTCTTTGGTCCCCTTTTAAACTATTCTGTTTTATCCCATAATATGTTAAATAAGCTTTTAGGAAACGGTATTTGAATTAAGGCTGCATTAATCTGAAAATTTTAAGTATGTTATTTTGAGCTCAATGTGGTAGGTTTAATCTGTAAATTTTATTTAGTTTGTACCATTTTCTTTTCATCCATTTTATATTTTGATTACTCTCGATGATAGCTATGAAAATATATGATTGGAATATAACGACAGCAAATATTCAAATATGCATTTTTATTTAATTCTAGTAATGTTATTTAATAGGATGACAAAATAAGTTATACTAAAAGAGGTAATAGATAATTCATCCTGTTTACCAAATATTACAACCTAGTATGTGGAAATGTCCTATCTGAAGAGGTTTTTTTTTTCAATATAAAGAGGAACTATTATTACTTGACCATTATCATTAGAACAGTTTCCTGAAGATTTCTGTCGGCAATGGACTTTAAAGTGTTTTTTACTAATTTAAATACATGTAATATGAAAATATGTTTATATACCGACATTGCTGTTTTATATAACGAATTTATGAAAAATGACTTTGATGTGTTTAAAAAAATTAAAAGACTTAGCTGGAAAATACACATGAGTATTGTTAGATGAAAGAGACCGTATTTCAAGATAATTCTATTGGAAAAGAGCATATTGAGCATATAGTAAAACCCTTTCTCGTGCTTATTACTTCATTATTATTTCTTCTGTAATATTTGTAGCTCTCTTTTTAAAATTATATTCTTAATTTTATGTTAAACATATAAAGCGTATTTCTTTCTTCAGAGGGACCTGCAGGATATTTTAGATATTATAAAATGTACTGGGCATGCAACATGTATTAACGACGACTTTGACGAAAGCATGAACCAACCCCTTGGATGTATATGAATAAATAGATTTTGTTCGTGAATGAGCAGAACAGAAGCCGAAAATCTACCAATAACGAACGCATGTCTAATCCACAGCAAGGCCAAATCCTTTACGAAACTGCACATTAAGATCAGCAGCCAGCAACCACACCAGTGCAGGAAGTTTGGCAGCTGTGGGAGGCGGCAGCGAAATCCTCGAGGTGGAATGCGTGGCAGGTTACGACGGCGGCCTACCCCAGCGTTTCGTGCTTGAGGCTTACGAAACACGGACCATGAAGCTTCGTCTGAACCTCAGCTCAAGCGATGCGCCTTTCTTTCGCGTCGATCTCGCGGACCTCCTTCCCGC
The DNA here is from genome assembly GCA_030762175.1 of Metallyticus violacea. Classification (NCBI taxonomy): domain Eukaryota; kingdom Metazoa; phylum Arthropoda; class Insecta; order Mantodea; family Metallyticidae; genus Metallyticus; species Metallyticus violacea. The sequence goes on from CM060832.1 coordinate 115,461,269, forward strand.
CCACACGCCGACCCTCCACATCGTACTTTATGCCGTCAACCCCAAGGGACGCTCGGAGGTCACCATGCTTGAGGACATAGCTCTCAAGGATGCTGAAAAACGTACAGGTAAGCGCAATATTTTGTGATTTCCTTGCATTAGCTTACCTCCCAAAAGGCTACACTTCGGTAAACGGTTTATTTATGATGGGAATGGAAATAGAACCGAATGTGCATACATCAAAGGGGACCTTTCGCTTTCGTAAATTTTCTCTACCAGAAATTTATAACATGCTAAGATCAACTTAAGTAGAGTCGGGCTTAAATTTCAATAGTTGTAAAGGTTTCTTTTCAAAGCCGAAGGAAACTAATACATAAACTCAATATACAGCAAACTCGCGTTTTATTTCCTTGCGAACTCTAACAAGGGACCATTTCCTTTTTGGATGTCGCCTATGTTTCGTTTATATATTGTGTATTTATACATTCAGCTCGGGATAAGATACTTTGGTATTTATTGAAGTGTGAATTCACTTTTAGTGATTGATTCCTTGAGAAATTTACGTCACTGATGTCAATGAAACATTTTACTCTGATCAATTAATATATTCCAAATTTAATAATAGTGATCATTTTTCCTGAACACAAATGGAAACTATGAATAGAGCGTTAAAATTAATATATATTATTAAAATGTAATAAAACTATTACGTTATGAATGTTTTCACTATATTACAGACAAGAATTAGGTGCAAATTTGCCTCCTCCCCCCAAAATAGAGCCAAGATTTATTATCGTTTTGAATATAATAAAACTCCCTGCCACTCATTCATTGTTACTTCATTCTCATATTCCCATCTTCACCTTCATCATCCAACGTAATCTCAATGCGCGAACTTAAAATGAACTGCCATCGTTTACAGAACACGTCTGGCCGGCAAGTGCATGGACATAGATAACCGCTTGTATGGAGGTAGTATGTCTATGAAGTACTGTCATGGGAAATGTGTTGGTATTAGAGTTAACTCGTTTTCCCACAAACGGGAATTGCAGTAGTTATGCATTATCTACACTGAAATTCCTTAAAAGTCTGACTTTAATATAGGGCTACGATACACAAACTTAGAATAAAGAACTTCAGGGAAAAAATAGAATTGAACTTATACTTTAAAATAAAATATAGGTCTCTATCACTTCTTTATAGTTGGTAATGAAAGTTAACTGTTACGCTGCTTACGTAACATGAAGTCCAGATCATCGATGCATAACTATGTTATAAATATAATTGAATAATTCAGAGAATCGAAGAGAAGTACTTTTGCATTAAGTGAAACATTCCTTAAAGGTGCCTGATACAGACTATGCTGTTAGATATTTTTGCTTTTAAAATTGTTGCGGGCCCATTTTTATTCATCTCGTTATGTTTTATCATAACAAAAGTAAAAATAAAAATAATATCATATCGCAATTTATTAAAGTACCGTACAACATTGAATAATAACAAATTGTAAGTGATATGCAATTCTAATACTTGAAAACCTATAGACGTTTTCTTTCCCATGACTACAATGTTATCCAGGGGCACATCCGATAGGAAGAAATGAGATGGAGGATACACGAGGGGACAAAAATGTGAGGGGGCGATGCATGAGCGTAGGTGGGGATCCTCACTTTTCCTCAAATAAAAAGTCCTTCGCGACAGTCATTTCCAAGGTGGTCCGAGGAGTTCCAATGCCTACCCCATCCGAACTAGGACAGGAAATTTTCCAGTATGCAAGTCGCTGTCACACCACAAGGCACCAATCTACCTCGCCTGATGCTTTCTATCCTCAAAATGATGGTGATGAAAGCAACTGGGAGAGCAGAAAATTTGTGAAAAATAAGTAAATATCCATATTAGCCTAAGTGAGAAGGGAATGCCATGAATAACCCAATGTCAGGATGAACGCTCACTGCCCAGTCATCACAGGCCATGATGACACATGAGATGAACGATAAGCTGGGAAATAGTTTTTGGGAGGGGGTAAAGGAAGCGTTCCAAGCAATTTAGGGCACCTGTCCGGCATTTAACATCGCTGAAGACTGAGAAAATCCTGAAACATCCTCAGTCAGGAGGACGGCGCCAGCAGATTAACATAGGGAGAAATGAATGTATGTCCACACTTCCTGGTTTCAGGTGAAGCATATAGTCACCTAGGAAATTTCTAAGCTACTGAAAAATGTTATCAAGAATTCTCTCTAGCCATGAGTTGATTAGCCAAATACTTTTGAAGGAATTGTAAATAGCCATGTTAAGAAATACTTTTCTCCTTATTTTTAATAAACAGTTGAACATGTATATGTAGAAACGTATTAATTCAGGTAGAAGGTACAAAACAAAACACTTCCATAAATGTCTTAGACATTCAATATTGAATATTTCAGTATTGTGTCATTTCAAATAACTTTCCTGTACTGTATCACAGTGGACACTGCTGATCATTTTACAATGCGGATTTAAAATCTTATGACTGTTTCCTTTTGGAATTACTTGAGATCTAGGTTTCATTTATGAACTACAGAATAGCTGCAATTTCGATAGCTTCTGCAATGCTACAGATCTACTTATGAAGGGCACTGCAAAACAGGTGCTACCAATTTAAATATAGTCTGGAAACAGTGTAGAAATGCAACGAAAGCCATATTGAACATACCTTCATATTACTGAAACGTGTTTTTCGCAATATAATACTTAAAAGTAGAGTATTTTATTATAAAATATAAATGCATGGTTTACTTTGCAGATGTATCTACAAATTTGATGTGTTCCTTGATTTTTATCATCATTTTAATGCTACATTAACCGCGGGAAGCAAAATATTCTTTATTAAATTCTGAATAATATGAAATTCTTTAGTTGACATGTGTTGTGATTGAGTTTGCTGTATAATGATTTGTTCAGATAATTCAATTGCTAATGAATGGTTAATAAATGCTCCATTGGCCAGTGCATTTTCTAAAGAGGGTGTTATAGAAATTTAATTTGTATGCACTTTCAATCATTATAAATACTAGTACTTCTTCCTGTACTGTTCAGTTCCCTGAAACAATATATTTAAACAATATGAAACAATTGTAAATAAAATACTTGAAGCCACAGATATGTCTTATGTTTTTGGGACAAGAAAACTGTAAATTACAAAATAGTTATTTTTTGATTTGTATAGATATTTTAGTATCACATCTGTTCTCTTCTACTGCTATATGGTATGGGCTATACAATTAAAAGCAACAATAGGATTAAACGGTTAGTACAGCATTAAGTTTACGTAATATAAAAGATGTGGGTCACTATTAAGTCCTAACCGATTATTGAGATCTTCAGGATACTGTTTATCAATTCTCTTCAGGAAATAAGAGAGAAAAAAGTAAACTGAAGAGAATGCAGGAAGGGTCAAAGAACTCTCATTTTTCTGTTCCATTTTCCTTTCTTTATTTTTACCTTTTCCCTTCTAAAAATAATATTAATATTTTCTTTCTTCTTTCTTCCGTATGTCTATAAGTAGAGAAATATAAGGCACATAAAGAGAGTGAAATGATAGAAAAGTGAATACTTAAAAAGCTAGTTTTCATTTTCATTTTCCTGAGAAGAACAGAGCACAATCATTATTCTGTCATTTACTATAGGATGCCTTTCCTTCGTCTTTCTATTTCTGCTTTCTACTGTCTATTTCTTTCATCTATTATTTTGTCTTTTGTTCACTCTTAGAGAACGATCAACACAAAGAATGATATTGGGCACATAGAGTTGCGCTGTTTATGAACTTTCAAACGATGTTGATCTGAAATACGCTTTATTAATATTTAATTTTATAATTACTTATACCTTACAAAAATGCATCGGTCCTGGCCGGGATCGAGCGCACGATATTGGGTTCAGAAGGCAAGTATGGTTACCACTACACCACTAGGACCGACGTCGTCGCACCGAGGAACAGAGTACCCACGAGATAGAAGAAGAAGAAATGCCTTCCTTTGGAAGGGAAGTAAAGCTGTGGGTCCCGTGTCTTAGATTTACGGCACGAAAAAGAAACCTCAAACATGAAAAAAGAGGCCTCTGAGCAAAATTTGTCAGCCGTTTCACGCCCTGATTTGAATAGGACACTGATAACATCCGTAAATAAACCAAAATAAAAAAATCCTCGGTGCTACATTCAATGTTCTGGGTTGTATTTTCTCGTGCCTACTTCTCCGCAACCCTCATCCTATTTCTTTCAGCGCTTTGTTTAGAGATGCCATGTATAATTGTTCATTGTGATTGTCTTAATTTCGAATGCATATCCCAAAGTATGACATTTAAATTTCAAAGTGCATGCATTCCAGTTCACTGTTGTTTGCTGTGAAACTAGTTTTGGCTATTACTAGTGTTATTTTTTATTGTTGAAATATATTTTCTCTGGGATTGCACACGTAGATAAGACTATGAAAGCAACAGCATTTGCAAAGCAGAGATCTATTAGTTTTGTAGTATCTGTATTGATTCCCTATGGAGCGTGTACCTTTCAGAACTTTTTTTCTAGGAAGGCAATAAAATATTTTGTGGATGTAGGATATATTGTTCTTACATCTCTCACTAGTTTTAATTAAATTCTCTCTTATCTAGTCCTTTGTTTCTTCATAGTTTTGTTAATATTTTCATGCATTTGCTCTCCATGCATAGAGGAAGCGTTCCATTGAATCGAAAGTAACAAAAGATGCATACACACAATTAGTTATCGCATTGGTTGTAAATTGTCTGCAGACTCTTCTTGTGGTGCAGTTTCTCTATTACTCTGTATATTCTACAAAATTAATAGTCCAGAATATTTTGGAGGAAGTTGATTAATAGTTTTGATTTTTTCTCTTGAATTCATGTTTTATTAATGCAGTTCTAATATGTCTTCTGTTTTGATTGCTTTTATTGAACAGAAATATTCATTTGATTGTTAATTCGTATCGATACTTGCTTAAAATTTGTGATTCCCCTCTGGGAATTTTTCAGATTTTAACTCTTATTAACCCATGAGATAAATAACCATAACCAAACATATATCTTAAAATGTACCAATCAAAAATGTACACTTTCATTTAAACATAAATAAAATAAAACTAATAAATTTTTAATTAAAAAGCATATTTCATTAAAAAAATTAATATTTTGAATATTGTGATTTGCTGAAGTTTAAACGTTAATTGGACGTGGTAATGATTAACAATGAATACTGATTATTTGAAATTATTATATTATTGTGATTATTTGAAAGCGTTTCCCTTATGAAGCATGCTGTTCTCGTGTTATTAGGGCTTTCGAGCAGATGTCCCAGCTTGTTCAGCCATGCTTTGCAAAATTAACTTTGTAAACATTTTATGCGCTTCAAAGTACCGTAATAATACTTTAACGTAACGAATTCCATCTCAAAAGCATAAAGCTGAACCTTTTAAAAGTTGCGATCATTGGTTTAAGGGCTAACTCAGTAACGCGAAAGCGTACACATCGATACTTCAAATATGATTGGCTGTTTTATGAGAGGTGTTCGATCCGATACGCAGGGTTGCATCCTTCATAAGCCATAACATCCTATTGATTTTCCATACAGAGCGTATTCCCAAAAGCTTGTGAACTGCCCACATTTGCATCAATCGACGTACAAAGTCACGTTTCACCGCTTCCAAAACAATATCTTCCGCTTAGCATCATATGGAATTTCGGTTTTATCGCCGGAGTAAAGTGCGTAAAAATATCGTTTGTTGTGCGACCTTTTCGTAATGCACTTAACAGGGCATATTGTAGCTGAATTCGCTTTAGTACACGGTATTAAAATAGGTGGAATATTGGATGTATATCCAGTCTGATTTGATTTTCTTTCTCCGAAATTCGTTACACGATTTTTGCGGAAATGTTGTTCCTTTTCTGTTATATAGTAAAATCAGAAAAAATTGCAACATGGCAGCATTCAACAAATAAACACTCCAGAAAGCTTTGTTTGAAACTGATTTGATTAGAAAAAACGATCATTTATTAAATGCTAATTTAATAAAGGATAAAATAGGCATAAAATCTATACTAGGCTAAAATGTTGGGATCCCCTGAGAACCATAGTAATGTAGAAAAAATCTTGAAATATCGCCATTCCTATTTTCGTGAAATTTATAATTTAGTTTTTGAACATGTCATAGAAAATGATTCGGAGTATAAAGCAAACTTTTACACTGAAGTTGAAAACTACAGTTCCCATACAGTAGCCGTTATCATTAAACTGGACTGACAATTACTTCTTCCCCTTGCAATTCCGACCTGCGTTGGTTCACTAGCAGTTGTTTGCATCTGTACATTGTGCATGGATGATTCAATTATTCGTCTCGGTTAGAACGTTCTACAAAATTTAACTAGAAAAAGAAGACACCTTCCAATTATTTACAAAATAAATTAAACAATTACCCATATAATTTAGTACTACCGCCCCCTCATTCCGTTACGCAATTATAATTTGTGTAAACCTTTAGTGGTCGACGATTCCCTATAAGAGTGAAGTTAAAGATCCCCTGGCGCAGTCAGTGCTCGTTTGTGGTTATCACGCCAATAGATTCAATAACATTTCTGATGGAAGTGCATGTTAGACTTTCTACTCTGTATTTGTTTATTGTGAAATATGCCGAAAGTTAGATACACGCTGGAATAAAGAACATTTACTTATTATTGATACGTGCTAAAGAAACGTAAAAGTACTGTAGGAGAAAATTTCGTGCTAAATCTTCGTTAGTATCCTCTCCATCACGAAGTGTACTTTTCAGATTGCTGAAAAAAGTTCAAGGCGCTTTTACTGACAAGAGCCTAGATAAAAAAATAAGCATTTTAAAATGGGGGAAATTAGCTTAAATAAGTCATCGATTAAAAACTTCTCAGAAATATTTAACACGATTAGCGCAGCTACTTGCTGTATCTTTCGGCAGTATTCAGCTGCTGTATCTTCATCCATATAAAATGACTGTGTTGTAACGGAAATGAAATCCAGGGAGATGCTGAAACAAAATATCCGGAAGATAGATTACAATTTTCGAGAGAATGAATTACCGAATGTTTCAAAATCTATTCAAAAGGATTGAGGTAGGTCTCACAGTATATTTTAGGCATTTCGAGCATCAAAATGATGGCGAGTACCATATTAATTACTATTTACTACTTAATAACGAACAGAAACCAAAAAAAAAAAAAATGCGCCATATCAATTCGGACTGCGCGACATCTTTCTCTGGGCATGTGGCGAGCCCAATACGCGTTAACTTCCCATCAATAAAAGCACTATCCGATTGCACAGAGATATAAAACGACATCTTTTAACGAAAACTGGAAAGCAGCAGTAGCTGCGGTGAAATGCTGTTTCTCAACCGTCACACAAGGGAGATTTGGACACCCAAAATGATGTTCTTAAGAATTGCGGACACATTCACAATATGAAACAAGTATTCTCATAATTAGAAAGACATATAAAAATTTAATATAAATAAGGAAACTTAAGGTCATAGTTTGTAGAACTCTAAACAGTGTATTTGGCAAAATAAGCTCTCGTTTACAAATCTGGATCAGACGTTGAAATACCAAAATGATGGATGATCTCTTGTGACAAGAATGGACCTCGTTGTCCAATTTGGGTATAGAATATTAAATTTTAAGCTTTACCACCCTTAGTAAATTGCAATTTGGGCCCATTAACTGCATCTTATTCCCAAAGTTGAAGAAATCACTTTGCGGGAGAATTTTCATTGGCATTGAACGTAATCTGACGACAAGCTCAGAAGTCAGACCTATCAACATGGAAGGTGTTAAGACTTCTCCAAACGTTTCACCACCGTGAAAAGTGAACTGGAGAATACAAGAAGACTTGTATGTTTTTTAAAATAAAAAGTTATGATGTGCAAAAGAACAATGATTTGGAAACAAATGACATATGGAATAATTTTTCTGAAAAAGACAATGCAAAATGTTTTACGTTGCAGGTATGAGAAAGCTGGTTGAACCTAGAATAAAATGGGCAAGGTTTAGGAAAACATCTTTTAGATATTTAGAAGCTTTTGGAGACAGAACATATGTACTTACAATAGTTAACATGTAATAAAATTAATGTTAACCCATAATGCTCAAATTTAGGCTTTTTTCTTGTGTGCTCAAATATTCGTGTAATTTACATTATAGTGTTTCGACAATAATAATTATTAATAGAAATAGATATTTCATTATTTTAATTCTTTTTATTTATAACATGATAATACACCACAGTATTTCTGTATAGGGAGACATTGGTGATTGGTGACAAAATTTTGGGTGCTCAATTTAGATACAAAAACGTTCATAACTGTAACTCCAGCGTCAACAAAAATTTATCTGAAAGATGGTTCAGTTTTCAATGAAATGCTCTTCAAAAGATTTTAGCAGTCATTGCTTTAATTCTGCTATAACAACTAAGTTCAAATCTAAACACACTATATCATCTGCACTGCGATCGTAGCTTCACAGTGGCATATCAGAATTCATTTAGCACATAGCTAGACTCAGCTGAAATTATGTTTAATAATTGGTAAGTTTCCAGAGACTTCATGGTGACAATGAAAGTTTCAAAATCCTAGAAAAGTACTGCCTTTTTTATGCATTAGATGCAAAATTTCATTACATAATTTTTCGTTTGTAAATTACAGGAGATAAAATCTAAAACGTTATGTTTAAAAGCTTGTCTAAATCTTTAGAACTTGTGTGTTTTTAGTCTGACGAAAGTCAAACTGAGAAAGTGTAGTTGAGATTACGGGGTACGTATTAATTTTATCTTCTTTTAAAGTGTACATATGGAATTTAAATTATTTAATAAAATAATTATTAAATCTCTTTGAATTTTTCTTCAGCAATCGGTACGTATGAAATATTTTCCTTTACTTATATACTTTAACTGGTTCTTTCGAGGAAGTTATTTTTCTGTAACTATGGGAATATAATTCTTAAATTACTTACATGCATCTTGTGTTGGACACTTTCATATGTTAATTTGTTTAAAGAGAGTGTGAATCTTTAGGCATCAATTATTATGAATCATAGAGTTAATTTTCAGGATAATATATCCATAAGCATTAATATAAAATGCTAAATATTTTTTTCGTTCCAAATGTTAACACTTTATTAAATTTTAGGTTTTGGTAAATTCAAGCACTCACATAACTAAGATGCCCAACACGGATGGCTGAAGTCGTTTACGCATGAGCTCGTGTAGAAGGGTCTGGGGTTCGGTTCCCGGCAAGATCGTTCTCTCTGATTGAGACTTTTTCCAGATTTCCTCAGTCCTCATGCCAGGGAGGCGCCCTAAACTTAGATCTCGAACGTTTCCTTTACAATAAAATTAATTTTCAATTATCATTTTATCTCATCTGTCATTAGTCTGTAAATCTTAACGCTGCACTAAATATTGTTCTTCAATATGTAGGTTACCAAAATAAGAATCTTGGATCTTCGTAAAAATTTAATAATTGAAAATTTCATTTGGGGTTCTGGAGTGGGAACACAAAGAGTTGTAAAGCATTTCAGCATCTCAGAGATACTAAGATTTTCATGTCGCGCGTCTGAAAATGGAGATCAGAAATTGAGGGTACTGCATGAGGAAACTGAAGAAATTTTCTGACTTTGGTTGTATTGCTTCATAGATATAAATAAAACAGTTAATGTATACCTGGATTAAATGCAACGAGAGTTATATTTTAAATGAATGTAATAATTCCAAAGTAAATTTCCAGTTTTAAATTACATATTAACGTTGGGATCAATATAGATACACTTGTTATGCTGTAGAGGGATTGAGCTTATTTTCCATATACAAGTGTATAACTTTGTTGCTGTGGTAACTGTATTATGTTTGAATAAACACTTGCGCTTAAGAATACTGGCAGAAAATTTAATTAACAAATTTAAAATGGTTTTCCCTTATTAGTTCGTATTATCCTCATTAGGTGCTATTAAGAATGCAATATAAAATTTCTCAATCTGAGAAGATTTGTAAAACCAGCTCTGTAAAACTATTTCTTAAGCGGAAAAAAAGTTAGGAAACTGGTGCAATTACCTAAGGTTTGATGAATTATAAGAAAACAATTTTGACTCTATGATAAGAAGATTCACTTTCGCTTTTCAAATGTTAGCAGAAATCAGAATAGCTAAGCAAGAACTTGTATACAGAAGATGCACTTTTTTGAGTTAAATGAATGTGCTAACATACAATTGCAGGATACGAACAGAAAATGATCCAAACACAATTGTTCAACAAGGTGTGGTGTTGGATTGCACGTATAGTCTTATTTCTATGACAAAACGAAAAATGGTAAAAACAAGAACTGTAACGTTATCTCGTAGACCCCTGTAATACCAGCATCCCAGAATGGCAGGGGATTTTTTTTTTTTTTTTTTTTGCAAATACTCATGTGCACAATAAAACGGAATTATTAAACAACCCATTTTTGAAATTATGATATCTCCCGAACAGTCGGTCTCCGACTGACTGCTGGTTATGGGGCTACCTCAAAGAAAGATTATTGCTTATTAGACCACTCATGAGGAACTGAAACAATCGATATCGGATGTCACTGAAATCATTCCTAAGAATGTCGGTCCTGGTGGTGTAGTGGTAACAATACTTGCCTTCTAAAATCAAGGTCGCGGGTTCGAACCCGGCCAGGACCGATGGATTTTTTTCGGGATGTAAAAATCCTAAGTATGGCTTCCTTCGGAAGGGAAGTAAAGCTGTGGGTCCCGTGTCGTACATTTACGGCACGATAAAGAACCTCAAGCCTTATAAAAGAGGCCTCTAAGCAAAATTTGTCGGCCGTTTCACGCCCTGAATAGAATGGGGGACGCTGATGACCTGAGATGTTAAAGAGCGTCCTTAAATAAACAAATCAAAAAAATCCTAAGAATGCATTTTTTTTCACTAACAACTATTGTTTACAAAAACACGAGATGATTAATTTAACCTTTTTTGTTTATTCTGTTAAATATTTTTGTTTATAGCTGCTATTATAAAAATTTAGATTTTTTTTTTTTTTTTTTTTTTTGTGGAATCTAAAACGTTGCCAAAGTTATGAACATATGAAACACGTAGCGACTCCCTATGGATTAAATGCATTAAGGACCATGCATTAAATGTAAATTAGAGGAGAGTTAATGTATAATTGGCAAGTATTGCCATTTAGATACAAACTGCGGATAACAAACAAGTAGTAAAAAGCCTGCAATTGAATCTTGCTTGGATATAATTGATGATAATGTAACTAAAACAACTGGCCTAAACAGAGTAAATTTTTTGCAATACATGTTTGCTTAGCTTATCATCCATTGTCATTTTAAAGAATGACACAGAATTTAGTACATTTTCAGGTATTTGACTTACAGGTGCGCGGGTCTGATAAGTTGGAAATGCAAATATTTAAAACGAGATTGTCACCATAATGTTCACATTAATGGAACAAAATGTGCTTGTTTTCTATCAAATTAAACAGCTTGACCAGAACAAAACTGACGATGCAACCATTATTTCATCAAATCGTACAACATGTAACACCCAATAAAATGCACACCGCACACTGGGCGCCATGCTTGCAACCAGCCCAGCTGATAACAAGTGGAAGTCCTCTCCAGTATATCGGAAGGGATGGGGCAGCAAGTGAAAAAGAGAGAGAAGGGGGTGGTATTGATGTGTTGCTGCCGAAATACTGCAGTACGCCGCCACCATCACCACTGCTCTCTCTCTCTCTCTCTCTGTTGTAGCATTTGATCTATCCAGGAGTGAGAGAGAAAGAGAGGAATACCACGCTAATCGACCTTCCTACTGCGAGAATCGATACTCCACGACCAACCGACCCACGACCGAACGAACGATCATGCCCTGGTTGCAGGTAGTATAGCGGTGAGTGGTCCCGGTATATAGGTGGCCACGGAGAGAAAGGTGTTGCAGACACACAGAATAATATAAGCACAGCTGGTACTACCGAGTTCGTTTTTTGTTTTATTTTTTCGTATTTGGGAGCTTTAAGGGGATGACACACTTTCCGGAATTCCGATTCAAGCGGCAAGTGGTGCAAGATGGTGCCAGCTGTCAATAATAAAAGTAGACTGGTTGCTCATGCATTCCGCGTGCATAAAACATCAGTCGAAATCTCTTTCTGTTAATTGCAGTGTTGCCCAATTGGAAATTCCCTTAGCCAGTCTGTCTATAATTAAAGAGATGTAACGTGTATCTTCAGTATATTATGGAAACTTTATCTGTTGTCACGAATAATCATGAGTGAAATTTCTAAAAAATTAAACAATAATTGTAGTTCTTTCGAATGCATCTTACAACATAGTTGTAGTCGTTGGATTAGAACTTATAGTCATATACATACAGGGTGTTAGGGAATTCAACCGCATAAATTTAAGGGATGGTAGAGATATTGAATATTGTCTGTTGTTAAGTATAATCATGAGTGAATTTTCTGAAAATGTTATCCAATAATTATGATTCTTTCTAATTTTCATCTAAAATAGTTGTAGTTCTTGGTTTACAGCTTATAGCGATATAAATATAGGACGTTACAGAATTCAACCGCACAAATTCAAAGGTTGGCAAAGAGATTGTGGAAAAAACATTTTGAGACAGGACACCCCGTGGTCTATGGGGCAAAGTTTGAAAGTTAAGTGAAACTTCGGAAGAGAGACGATAATACAATATGCTGATATTGAAGCAAAGTATATGCAAAATTTATAATCATAAATGTTAATTCCAGATAAAATAAAGGAAAACCTGTAGTTATAACTTTTAAAACACATTAGTTTCAAAGTTATGGGCCTTGCTGTATTCTTTCCTTAAGGTTATGTACACCATTAAAAGCACCTTTATGCACTATTTATGCTGAGCATGTATGGGGACTTTAAACTGCTCTCACTACACAAATGCATGCATTAATATAGGGAATATTATACTTGTGTAATAAAGGCGATTAGCATTTCCTTGATTATCCTGCGAATGTCCACAAATTTTAGAATGCTTACAGCCTGTAATTCTTACTGTATAAAGTATATAACTAAAATCTATAACTCTAAAAAAGTATAGTCTCAAAGAAATTAATCCGTATTCAAAGTTATGAATTCAAACATAATATTCACATCCACTGTAACCTTCAGCTCTTCAATGATCCACATCCTATTTCTTTTACCTTCCCATGCAGCTTTAATGTAGTAGCATACAACGCTAAGCCCAAAATAGGTTATTAAGGTACCAGATAATTTATTTATGTAAAGACCTCAGGAAAAGAATATTCCAGTTCACATAAAATATGCCAAAGAGTAACCTGTGTATTAAAGTTTACTTTACAGAAATAAAATGAAATAAAGTTCATTTTTAGTCATACAAATTAAGATATATATAATAATATTTTATCATGGAAGATAGTTATATTTTCATAATTACATAGAAAAATATAAATCTTAGCGCAATGAAATTACATTCTTAATTTACCTTATAACTGACAGCACGCCCTTGGTTTATTTGTTGAAATAAATATTTATTCATGAAGAGGAATTTAGCAAAATCCCCCGTGATCTAGTGGTAGCAATAGTGACTATTAATCCGGAAGCCCTGGGTTCGAATCCGGTCAGATCAAGCTGTTTGTGTAATTTTTTTTTTTTTCGGAGTTTATCCTAACCCTTTAAGGCGCCAAGGACTCCGAGCTCATTTTGGCCATCATTAATTCATTTCATTTCATCCCTACATACATACATACATACATACATACATACATACATACATACATACATACATACATACACTTACACGTACTAACGTACGTACGTCAATAACCTACAGGCGTAGCGAGAAAACAAATACAGTCAAAGGGACAATAAATAAAAATTAAATTTTTGTTTCTCAGCTAAGTAAACAATTTCCAACGCCAAGTAAAATAGCAACTGCAACAATCAATGTTCAGCAAAGACACAATTTTAAACTCATTTATTGAGGGGATGAAGTTACCGTCTCAACTTACTTAGTCGTTCCAATGTCGAAAGCACTGTAGTGGGCATCTCCCATTACCGTAAGAAAGAATAAGAGGACTTCAGGAGAGGTCTCAAAAGTTGCCTATTACTGTTACTAAGTACGATGATAGGCAGATTCTGACGAAAAGTTGTGGTCTTTAAAGCTTAAATATTATTTGCAAACCAGTCAATAAATAATTATATGATTGATTTTGCCATTTATAATGCAAGACCTAAAAGAATAAGCAACCTGCTTACATTATTAATTAATGAAACATTCGTATTGTAATACAATATTCAAACATATCGACTCCCGGGATACAAATCTCGGTTATTTGTAATTTACAAATATTTTTAGTTTTAAAATCTTGGAAACAAAAATAAAGTAAATCAATGTTGTGTTAAATTATATATTTATTTCTTTATATTTCAAATTCCTTTTTTCACTTAAATTTTGATACTATCAGTATATATATTTGAGTAAATCAACTTCAAATAACTTAATTTCCAAGTTAAAATGCTAACATCCCAAAAAATTTTCTGGTTATTAGAATATTATAATAAAAGGGACTGCCATGGATGTTCAAGATTGCCTGAAATTCATGAACGGGAGGTCTACAGCAATTCGGCCAGCATCCTTTACTTTGATTGATTTTTTTTTTTCCAAATTTCCCTCGCTGTTTATTACCACAGCAGTAAACACGGAAATTAACCTTTATTCAAATTACTATAACAGAAGTGAAATGAAATGCCTCCCCGTTCTGCATTAACCATTTGTTTGTTTAAAGGCGAGCACATTTCGATACAGTTATTCAATAATCCTCTAGTTTGTATTTGTACGTCGATCTTTAGTCCTCATAAATGTAAAATGCCGGGGAAGTATCCTAAAACTTAGGCCTGCAAGACTTAAAAAAGTATCCATAACCAATTTATCGTTTCATCTCATGTATCATCAGCGTTCACCGCCTGTGGTGCCTCAGTAGTAAAAGTGGACGTTAAAACACTACTCAAAAAAAATCGTATGTCGACATCATATTCGATACACAATATACGGCATACAAGAGTGGAGAAGCTAAAGGTTCTAGGACGTATGCTTGCAAAATATATCTCTTTATATTCGTGGATTTCCTGTTTAAGTTTTTTCAGTTATTTTAGCCTCGCATTTTGCATTTTTAATTCTGTTTCTTAATTCAAACAAAATAAATATTCATATATAAATGTTTTGTACAAAAAGCATATCATGTGTAAAAATAATGTTTAATTCTATTTTCCTCGAAAATAGTCACAAAATGAATAATTTCACATACAACATTTGTTGTGGTCTTTCTGTTGGTTTTGTCATTGTAAGTGAAATCATCAAGAAGAACAAAGAGTTTAATGCAAGGTTTACCTTTGCAACCAAGAGTTTTCAAATGCCAGAGGAACCGAAGAACAAACAGTTTGCGCATAAAGGCATCTTTATGTAGTTCACAGTCCTTTGCATTAGACATCAAATTCATATCGAACAAGAAATTGAGTTGTAGACTGCGAGTAACTTAAATTCAGTTGATATGGCTTGAGATCTTCCAGGAAGGAGACATCCAAATATAGTAGTTTTATAAATAGTTTTATAATACAATTATAGTAATAAGTAGAAGAAAAGTATAAAGGTTGAGAGCAAAGATGTCAAAGAATTGAAAATTACATTGGTGTAAAAGAAATGCAAAATATTGGAATTAGTTTTAAAAATTGTAGAATAATAAGAGAGATATGTTAATAGAGATTGCTCATTTAAACATGTTAAAGGCATATTTTGAGTATCTCTTGAAATAAAGTATAAAGAAATTAATAGAAAATATTATACAAAAAGTTACATTAATAAAGCATTTTTCGTGAAATTAAATGTAGAGGTTGTAGAGTTGGCTGTCAAACTTTTAAAAAATGGAAAAACCTCTTACTCGAAGTAATACCATTGCAATTAATTAAAAATACACAACATATGCACTACAATTGTCAATAAGCTTATTTAAAGATTGTTGTAATAGGCAAGAAACCACAAAATGGGAAAATAGATGTTTCACAAAACGAGAAAAAAAAAATAGAACTAATTTTATGAGAATTACGCCATGAATGCATTAAGTTGATGGAATAGAACATTAAAACACTTAATAGAACAAAAATTTAAATACAAAGATTAGGAACAACAAGGAACTAGAGCTGGAATAGTGAACAGTTGATCCTATATTTGCAGTTAAGCAATCCTTGAAAAATAGAAAATTTTGTTCCACGTCTGAATGGGATAGCAGAGACCGAGAAGCTCCTTTGAAAAGGACAAAAATGGCAACGAAGAATATTTATGAAACCTTGAACGAAATTGTTCAAATGCTCCTCATGCAGAACTCAGTTTGATCATATACCCTTGTTGCACTTACAATCGATACCAATCGAGATACCAACAAACGGTTTTTTGGATTCTGAGAAAAAAAAATTATAGAGCAGTGCTTTTGTAGTTTTTCATGTCTCAATAAATGTTACTTACATATATTTTTATAATGTAAATATTTAAAATAGATGAGCTAATATATTATATAACACAGCCCAAGGCTCATTATTCAATACTGTATTTATTTGTATTCCAAAGTACTTTTATTGTGTGTTGTTTCATTCCTGAGGACGATCTTGAACAATTAAAATTATTCTGCAAAGTAAATGTCTTCCAAATCCTTTTGATTGTTGCTTTATACTCTCTTATAGTTGCTGGTTTTGTAATATATGTTTTATCATTAAAAGTCTAGAAAGAAAATAAGTCTTAGATGCTAGGTTTCTAGTATCTCTCGATGTTCAGTATTTTTTGCAAATAAGCACTTTTATAAGCGTAATTTCACTATGCAGTGTGATGGGACACTAACGTAATTATTGTCACTTTCAATTTAATTTAGTAAATCACTTAAATTTATTACATTATCATATGTTACCAAAAAGTTTACAATTACCATATGCCTGACACATAATTCAACATGATTTTGAACTGGTTCCTTCAAGCGGGAGAAAAGAGATGTGACACCAATAGGTTCTATTTGCTGGCAAGCCGGTCTCGAACTGTTTAACTGCTAGCGTTCCCACGCTTACTTTAAGTAGGAAGACTCTTGCCAACTAATCATGTTACAACAAATAACTATTCCCGTCTAGAAGTTTCTACACATGCTGTTAACCGTCGTTTACAAATAACGGATCATTTCCCCAAATAATACCCAATCAATAAACAAACACCATACAATCATTTAAATATTACACATGCCACAGCATGTAGTTAGCAGTTAACAATAAATATTGGGACGTACAAATAGCATAGGCTGAGGATTAAAAATAAGATTTCCGTGGCGCGGTTCCAGCAAACTTTAAAATGGAAAAACGTTTGATCTACATTGTATAATCAATATTTTCATAGACCTGTTTTTCCTATAAAGTCAATTTTAATAGACTATTAACACCATCACAATATGTTTTAAATTTTAAGTGAAAATAGCTTATTGTGACTGCAAATACTATTTAAAATCTATTTGTTGTCTCTCCAATGAACTTTACCATGTGATCTGTAGTCGAGAGCTTTTGTATATATTCTATTATTTGGCTTTGTTTAGAGAGTTCAAATTGTGTTGTCCAAAGCTACCGTTTATTTTAGTTCTTTTCAAGTTCATTTCTAAACGCCTATTAGCAGTACATATCTTAATGGTGTAGATGCTTGAGAAAGCGTATTTTATTGACTTAATTGCTTCTTTTGTTTGTTTCGTTAAGGTTCACCATTTTACTTTTGTAGGTAATTGCAGACACCATTAGTGATTTATAATTTTTTATATTTTTTAATGATTTTACCCCTTTTAAATAAAATTTCAGCACTCTAAAATTTTTAAAAAATATTGTTAATTTTCGAAGTTTTTATATCCTGCCATGGATTCCGGAATAATCAGTTTCGCAATCTATTTATATTTTATTTCATTCATAAAAATTATTTTTGACTTTATTGGAAATTTATATTTGTCATAACTTCGGTTTAATGTGTCCTTTTTTAATTAAAACGAGTTAATGTTTAAAATGTTACATTGATAGTAGAAATCTTAATACGTTAAAAATATTTATCATATGATTAGCGTTTCTAAAAGAAGAAATAATTAAAATACTGCAGTCAGAGAAAATATTGTTCTTTAGCTTTCACAAAGATAGTACCAATTTAGGAAATATAACGTTTGTTCCAGGATTAATAGGAATTTGTAATGAGATAGTGAGAATTTGAAGTGATTTACAGCAATAGTTTTTTTACACAGTGGCATTGAAGTTCTACTAAAGTACGATTATCGTCAGTTGAAACTGAAAGAGAAACTATATCTTCGGAAACAACTAAAACATTACCAAAACCTTCCATAGCCATAAACGTTGTCCTAATCAAAACTAACAACTGACAGTGAAAGAAAATTTGTTAAATGATATTTACTCACAGGACAAGTTGATGAAAAAATCTATGAAAAGTATTTTTCCTCAAGCCCAAAGGGATGGATTCCGTCGATAAATACAATCCTACCCCCTGCTGCTTAAAGCTGTATCATGAACTAACCTTTATGTACGCACTACCTTATTGTCGATTGCAGTGATAAACCATCGCACAGGCACACAAACAAACGCCACCAGCTGGTTGCTTCGCTCGGCTTCCCGCTGTGCAGGCACGCGATGTTGCGGTACTTCTTACATATTTATCTGCGTACCCTATACATGAAGCCTCTGGCCATTCATTAAATCAGTTCCGACGATTTTATATTTAAGCAGTCGATATAGTTTGCGTTCACGAAAACGTTTTGCTCAGCAGAGCCTAAGCAAATGTGCTTTTAATGTACTGTAAAATCATTAGAGACATCGATTTTTAAATGGGGGACTTTGTCACTTTTGCTGAATTTGGTCTAAAACATTCTCTTAAGCATTAATTGGAGTTGAACCTGTAATGACTTCGTATTTGTTAAACTCATAGTTTTTGAAATCCTTCTTCATCATGCTTATCAATATGTTTTACTGTTGCGTGTCTCTTTGTTATTGTGTTTATGTCTTTCCAGGTGTTTTGTTTGCTTACGTTTGTCATTAATTCAGGATGTTGCAATCCATATATACAAAATTTTATAAATAAAACTTTCAAGCTGTCAAAAATAAATAAACAAATCCACTTTCTTCATTCATTACGGATAACTATGAAAAATTAAGTCAAACTTTACAAGCATAATATTCACTAATGCACTATTATTAATGGATCAAAATGGAAGGAAAAAATCAGCATTAAAATTTGGTAAGAACAATAAGTAAGATTCATTGTTCTGATCTTTACCATCTTTATTTTATTAACAAGAATAAATTGCAAGATTTTTATATTAATGTGTAGCATTAGGTGAACTATAATAATTTCATCCTAAAAATATATATTTTTTAAAAGATAACTTTATTACCTTGCTTTCTATATTTTTGTGTTTTATTTTCCTTTTTTTTTATTTTTGGAGGTATATATTGTTTTTATGATCCATATAGGCCCATTACAGAGACCTTGACCACCGGGAATATTTTTAAAAGAAAAAATGCATTGTCTAATAGAATTGAATTTAAGGCAAAGGTTCATCATTTTAGCCCCTACAAAAAGTGCAACAATTATAAGAAATATTATTTCTCTCGCAAATTTACACATGTCAAATGTAACACTATCTATTGATATCAAGAAATAAAGCTAGATGAAATTAGAATGTCAGTAGGGTTTTGCACAATTTAGGCCAAGTAATATGGATAATTCTTAAAATACACAGTGCAAGAAACTACGGCATTCTTCCTACATTCTCCATACAGTAGGGTCATGTCCTTTTTCAGTATAGTAAACAATCCCATCTTCTCTAATACGTTCTACATGTCCCACTTCTATGACATATTACAAAGTATTGACAGGACATCTCTCCGTATAAAGGAAAAAAATGTAAACACAAACGTACGCATAGGAATGCAATAGTTAGGAATATGCAGAACATTTTAGGACAAATGTTTAAAAGTTTCATTTGACTAGAGTTCGTGATTTTAAACCCATCCAGCATAGACCGCAACATTCACCTATTATTAATATGTTGTTTTATTTCATTTAAGCCAAAAGGGGTTGTTCCATTTAAAAACCATGTAAGTTGGTGGTAGAAATAGTTCTTGGAATTATTGTGTACTACAATACTGACCCCTTGTCTGAACATCAATTGGGTGAAAATAGCGCATCAATAAGCATTCGTTTCAGATTCGTTTCATCAATATCGTTTCAGAAATATTTGCTGGTAGTTGTACACTGCAGACCTGGAATTAATGACAACTCTCATTGTTATAGCTTTTAGAAAATGCAAAATGAATATTTGCTTTAATAGCTTTATTTATAAATTCCATTGTAGTTATGAACACATTACGTAAATAATTCTACAGCGTAATCTTTACCGCTACGGGTGGCCTATGTCGTTAAGGCGCCGACTCGTGAGCGGGAGGTTTGGGGTTCGAATCCCAGCAGGACCCCCCTCACTGACTGATATTTTTTCCAAGTTTTCCTAAGTCCTCATAAATGGAAAATGCCGGAGAAGTACACTAAAATTAGATCTGGAACGTTTTCTTCCTTAAAAAAATCCTTTCACAATATATCATTTCATCTCATGTATCATCAGTGTCCACCGCCTGTGATGCCTCAGTCGTTAAAAAGGGGCCTTAAAAATGAAATAAAGTAATCATGTGGGTAACCAAGTGTGTATGTGCTATTTACATGAAAGAAAAATGTGGTATATAAAGTAGTTTCCAAACAGAAACATAAATCGCATTAAACAGAGAACAGGACAATTCAGAGTATCATGTGTATTTTATTTATCACCTTTTTTAAAAATATAAAAATTCAAAAACCAAAAAAGTTACCTTAAGATCCAGTCATTACAGTTATCAGTGCACTTAACACTAACTTCTTTATCTCACATTTTCACTTTTCATCATATGAAGCATATGTACGTGGAATCTTTAAAAATATTCTAATATTTAAATGAAGCTGTTCTGAGCTGAGTTTATAGTTCCTTGGGAATTCTTTCTCAAAATTCTATTCCCTTACTCCACGTTTCCTCCAATTGGCTTCAAAAAATACTTCTTCCCAGCTCTACGTCGCCCCCTCATAGTGATTAACGCTCTTTTAACTACCAAGACGACACAGGTAGTGGACATTGATGACACATGAGATGAAATAACAGTGAAATATTTTTTAAAGGAAGGAAGCATTTCAGACCTAAATTTAGGTACCCCATGGGCATTTACCATTTATGGGGACTAAGTAAAACCTAGGAAAAAAAAAAATAAAATCACTTGGGGAGGACGGCCCTGGTGGAAAACGAACCCCAGACGTCCCGCTCACGAGTCCGCACTTAACGATCTCGGCCACCCGTGGCGGTACCAACTATGTGATGCACAAGTAGACTGTAAATTGTTGAGATGCTTTGAATATTGTTGAAGCGTGAATGGTTTAATAATAATAATAATAATAATAATAATAGTAATAATAATAATTCATTTGTTGTTTTTCTTTGAAAGAATTGGTTCAACTTTGTTGTACACATAAAAGAATTTTGTTATATTCACACAATTTTAAAGGATATCAGTTTAATTGACAGCGTTTATACTTCGAACAACTGCCATAACCCACATATACTCGTAGAAAATTTCGCAATTGTTTACATTGAAATTGTGTAACAAATCATAACGTTTTATTATTTTTTTTGAATAGTGTTTAACACCCGTTATTACTACTGAGGCACCACAGGCGGTAGACCCATATACATGAGATGAAATGATAAATTGGGAAAGGAGTATTTTTTTTTAAAGGAAGGAAACGTTCCAGGCTTAAGTTTAGGGTACCTCCCCGGCATTTACCATTTATGAGGATTGGGGAAAACCTGAAAAGAACCTTAATGAGGAAGGACTGTCCTGGTGGGATTCGAACCCATTAACGACCTCGGTCACCGGTTTTTTATTAAGTGGGATTAGCAATACATAATGAAAATAATTGTTATTACTATATTGTAACGATGTCTTCAACTCCATAAACATAGTTTATGAAATAGCCGTCTATTTATTTGTAACTAGCGCGTAAATATAAGCCTCCACAATAAACAGGTGAAGTTATAATAAAGGAATATTACTTAATTAATTTTCATCTTTTGCAAAACCATAATTAGCTTTAGTAGCATCAAATTAAAATCTATTACACTATTATCATGACTAAATGCATCATCTATATTACAAGATATCCTCAATATCATTTTTTTTCTTTGTTGTTTGGTCTTGCATGAATGCTGTACTGAAATGAGCATTACCCTTATTGTGTATTTAGTTTGCTGTTTTACTGAAATACCAAGTGCTACCATTTGTTCAGCTAAATACAAATTTCTTGAATTGATCAACGAGAATGATAAACATGGAACTAATTTAGAGTACAAAACCTTTGTCTGTTGAAAACTAGAATGAAACAGAAGAGAATGGTTTATTTTTACTTCCTTGCATATTAGCAATTCAATAATATCTATAACCCTTTGCCAATCCTCAACTAATGTTTAGCAATAGAACGAGAAAAGTATCTGTAAGAACCATGAAGGGAAATATTCCTTGCTATCTATTATGTAATTCCTAAAAGAGGGACTTACCAGCTTTTGCATTTCCTTCAGGAGATAAGTTTTAAATTTTTAAAAACTAATAAAAGATTCCATTCCTACACATGATGTCTATATACTAAACTTAAATATTTAATCATTAAAATGCTATTTTTTCAAATTCCTCAACAGTTATCAAAGTCAATAAAGTGACTATTTCTGTGCGATTTTCACTATAAGCAGTAACATAATGTTCTTAAATCAGCGAAACAGTTAACTAAAAATCCATTCAATATAAATAGAACATTTGAAACGGAAATATTCCTTCCTTAGGAATGAGAAAGCTTTTTGAAATATTAATGTTTGCATTTATAAATCTAATACTGTTTTCGACTAATGTAGAAATAATTAGAATGTTTTGGGCGATCATAGTATTTCTGTTAACTAATGAATGATATTAATATTGATTATGGCCAAAATAATAATCTTCTTATAACCTTTCCCTGTTCATATAGTATTTCATGAATAAAACTCTTCAAAATAATTCTGCCAGACGGCATGTGGTTTAGTGTTTACGCTTGTAACCACTAATCCGGTCCGGAGGTCCTCGGTTCGCATCCCGGTCAGGTCAAGTGGTCTGGATAATGTTTTTAAGGGTATTCCTTTCCTGAGAAGGTGAATGCCAAATGGCTTTAATTGAGCCAAGAACTCCAAAATCATTTGCGTAATCATTAGTTCATTAATTTCATTTCCCTACATATTTAAACCTTTCCCAACCTGCCACGTCGCCTGAAGACCAATGCAGTCAAAGATGCAATAAATAAATAAAAATATTTCAATTTTTTCATGTTTTTAATGAAAATGCATGGTAATTTTGAATATTTTATCAAGCTTTCTCATACCTACGGAAATACATAACAGGAATCTTAAATGCGCATTTCAATATTTAATCTCAAATAAATTGTTTTATAGTTAGTTGTTGAACATTTTAACCAGAGGGATATTCATTTATATACAAAAACTGAAATAATAAAAGTATTCTTTGTCCTCTAACTTTATTTCTTTCAGTGGTATAATATAGGGTGCGACAGAGACAACGACCCATTTTAAATCGTGTGCTATTGTTAGTCACAGCTTTTTAGAGAGCTGATATTTGTACCATTGCGCAGTGCAGTTCAAAGCATTTTCTGTACCCCATATTATATGATCTTGGCCGCTCGCTCCCCTGCACATACTTGGCAGTCAGTATGGAATGCAGATAGAATGAACATGGTGCGTTTGCAACCGAAACGTTTTTGTAATGTGGTGGTTGTGTCGTAAGAATGCAGCCATATTTCGGCAAATTTCGACATCGGTTGGAATGGACAAGCTCCGTCAAGGAAGGCGATTACGAGATGGGTCAGGCAGTTCATGATAGCTTCTGCATGATAACAAGAAGCCAACAGATAGGTCACCTACGGTTCGCACTCCATAAACATGGCAACAGTAAGTGCTGCTTTACAGCAAAGTCCAACGCAATCAATTCGTCGGCATTCGCAAGCCCTGAACATATCGGATAGTAATGTGCGTCGAATGAATGCTGACGAACTGATCGCTTTGGAATTTTCTCTAAAGCATCTCTTAATGTTGCCATGATTATGGAATGCGAACCGTACGTGACCTAGCAGGTAGCTTCTTGTTTGTTGCCGAAAAACAAAAGCCGAGTTCTTACGACTCAATCACCACATTTCAAAAACGTTCAATAGCAAACGCACATGTTCATTCGGCCAGAGCTCTATACTGATTGCAAGTAGTAGTACTGTGCAGCGGAGCTAGTGGGTAAGGTCATGTAATAAAGCGCACAGAAAATGCTTTGAACTGCACTACGCAAAAGTACGAACATCATCTCTATAAGAAGCCGTGACCAATAATAGTGCATGATTTAAAATGGGTCATTGCTTCTGCCGCGCCGTGTATAATTTCAATGTATTTGAAAATAAAAAAGCTTTCCACTGTTGCAGTAAAATATGTAATTTCGTTATATAAAATTCACTGACCAGTTGTTTTTTTGGCTTACCCATAGGGAGCTGGCAGATTTTTGGAGCTCTGGGTATAGCAGTGCTACACAATACTCTCATGCACAGGCATTTAATTTTCAGTTGAATCAATAGGTGGTGATGGAGGCGTGGGACTCAGTGTTGTACCCTTAGCGGCCCTGTTGACGGGGGCTGTTCTCACTCTGGGAATCGCAATCCTCCTAGTTGCGGTGCTGGCAGCGCGGCGTCGTCGAGATCCGCACCACCATCACCATCACCACCATCACCATCACGGCGGGGTGGAGCTGGAGGCGATAAAGCAGCAAAAGCTGCCACCCTCCGGAGGCCTCCAGCCTTCCTCCAGGCAGAACTCCCTTTTGGAGATTAACCACGGTGAGCATCGCTACGTGGTCTCGTATACTCTCAAGTCGGCTGCCGATTGCACAGGGTCACAACAGCCACAGCAGCAGCCTCCAGCGCCTCCCGAACGGCAGCCGGACATCCTTAACACTCCGAGAGGTAATTTACCATGACTCACGGTGCACAACAGAAGCTCTCACACATGTAAGCATTTGTACCATGTAGACTGAAATGCAGGGTTTTTCAAAAGCATGTATGCAGTTTATATAGGGAAATATTTGCGGAAAGAGTTGATGCTCAAATATTTCTCAGGCAAGTTAAAGACGTTTTGCCTTCCTTACATCCCATAATCAGTAGCACTAGATTTTATCATAATTATAGCTTCTTCAGTATGCAAAATCATTGAACAACTGGGGGAGCATTATTTGATAATTGGTTTTAGCAGCTGAGTTTTCGCGTAGGAACTAATATTTATAACTTGATTTTGGTATGGTATATCACAGAAAAGTTCATGAGTAGTAAATACCTCTCTAGTGGTCAGCAAATCTGACTGCTGATCGGGGGTGCATGATTCGACTTCTGGCAGCTATGAGGATATTTTCATAAAAGGATGGTTTATATTGAGATTCACCCAACCATGAAAAATAATTGGAGAGCTATTCGACACGAGAAACAAGGAAATTCGGGCAGAAAATACAAAATTCAAATTGTTGATTTGCTTTTTGTCGACAGCATATACCCTTACGATATCAACAGTACAGCGGGCTGGAACTCTTAATCTGATTTAATGGATAACTAGATAAGGACAGCCAATTTCAAAGCTGTCACATCGCTGATGTGTCTCATAGTTGACTAGTTAATTGACTAACTATATTGTGAAGATTTATTCAGTTCCTAGTCCAACTTTTTAGCCCCTTAGTGATAGTCTTAACTAACAACTAACTAACTAACTAACTAACTACCACAGTAAATCAACAAACTTACATATTCCTTGTCAGTTGTAGTTAGTGTAAGTTAATTTGTTCAAGAAATGTTTCTAAAATTAAATTTATTAAACGATATAGAACATTGCAAAAGTGACATTAAGTACAACAAATCATAATTATATTATTTCAAAAGTCCGTTCATTGCTTATTCATCAGATTATGAATTGCTGTATTATTTTGAATTAAACAATTTAAAATGTGTGTAAACAAGGATAATTAACTTGGTTTTCATTTGAAAACTTTCAATATCTAATGAATAAATGATAGAGAATACAATAAACAAAATGGAAAAAACACTCTTAGTTAAGTCACCAAAATAAAGCTTTAAAACATTTTTACTTTTAGTGATCCAAAATATAATTTGTCACGATTAATTTTAAAAACAACTCTTTCATTTTAATGTTATCCAAAGAAACAGGCACAGTCCCTAGAATTGTTTATGATTTAAATGTTGATTACGCTTGAAAAAATTGACACACTGTACATAAATGAGGTGACTTGTTTGTCTGTACAAGTTACCTCAAAATATTTGAGTTTTGGGTTTTCATTTGTTGAATGAAGAATGATAAAAAGAATTAATAATGGTGGAATCGGCCACTGCTTACTTAACGGCTCCCTGAAGCGTCGTGGATAAAGATGTGCGACGTCGACTAGCAGAACGTTTAATTGCATATGCAATACCCAGAAATGTAACCTTTACTGCTGTACAAATTTGTACAAAATTATTGAACTTCAAAGCCTTTTTCGAACTTTTGAAAAACCCTGTATGCACATTTTTATATAATGGATGCTCCATTCGTAATGGCTAATATCGGATTAACTTTTAAAAATATTTTCCCCCTTATTTTATTTCTAGGCTGTTGAATAGACGATGCCAAATACAACTTTAAATGCAATGACATTGGTTACCAATCCTGGTCCGTATTCTTTTACTAATGTAACATTATTCTACGGCATATTTTGTTAGCGTAAATTCTCTTTTAACTTGCTCTGCCTTTAGATAATAATTAGATCTAGTTTCACCGAAGTCCCCAAATTGGCAACTGAATCACTATACAGAGTGACATGCACAAACAATCTGCAAGTAGAAAGAAAGCTTATCACTAAATATTTTGAAAGTGGGAACGAATGGCCTCAGACGCATCGATATATAACTATTGGTATAGGTATTGATCAACGCTATAGTTACGTTGCGATGTAACGTGTGTTCGCAGTCAGTCATGTAAACCAGTGTCATTGGAGAACATCTAGTAATAAGCAGACTTCACCTCAATTTAACACAATGTCACTCAGTTTACAGGCCTTAATGGGAGGCATTTTGAGAGTAGGTAAGTTTTATGGACGATTATTGTACTGTACTGTACGGCATGCAATCCACTGAAATTGTTTTTTTTTTATTTAACAAAATAAATTATTTGTTTAATGTAAGAAATTATATTATCAATCCTCTTGATCAGCCATAAACACTTTTATTACTTTGATATTAACCACTGCAGCTCCACAACGAAGCGTCCAAGACCATTTGTTCCTATTCTTGAAATGCCTATGTTTCGACCCTATTTCTACTTGTAATATTTTGCATACATTTTCCTTGCAATTTTCCATACATTGTCATTATAGCACATATACGTTCATGTATTTTCAACGAAGGTGTCATAAATTTGAAAGACCAAGTTAAATTATATTTAATTTCTATGGTGTTACTAAAACAAAATGGCTCCAATTTAAAAATCCTAAACTCATCATGTATTAAGAACCCGCATTGTGCGTACATTTTCATTTTCTGCATAGTTGCGCGATGTACTTATGCAGTCACGCTTATTAGCTTGTAAATGTAATAAAGAGTTATATAAGCATTTTTGTTTATCTTAAATGATCCGGAATTTATGCAGAAGTTCTTTCTTGAGGACTTTTGTTTTTTCTGGACTGCATTCAGTATTTTCTGAATTTGCCCTCACATAATCAAAAAGTCTTTAAATGTAAATTAATAACATTAAATTATTAAATATTACCAAAAATAAAAAGTTATGTGCCTAAATGTGAAATAATAAAATTAAAAATTGAGAGCTGGAAGACAATGAAAATAATGTTCATCGATAACAAGCATAAGCAGGTAAAATGATGTAGAAAGTAAATATGGAGGAAATATGTGAACGTTGCTTCACATTTTGTGCTCCTTTTAAATTTTATGTTCATTTTATAAAGGTGCAATGTCAGTAAATTTATAAGATAAAATATAATTCACGTGCATTTGTCCTGTCAGCTTCCTTATATCTGCTTTGATCTTCCTGAATGTGGAAAAGAATGCAAAGTGTTTCATAAATTAAAACAGTCATGCCACAAAAGAACTATAAACTCCAAGTAACACTATAGTGTTCACAACGTAGCAAGAATTATGCATTTATTACTTGCTGTTCATAAGTAAACACCAGCTGTAAAGTTATGGAACATTCTATCGTGAGAAGAAGTGGTGTTAGTAGTGAGAAACTCAAACTTATCATCGCGGGCATATAAAGAATATTAATAGACTTCCATATGAATAGTCAAAGGTTATCTTCTTATTTATTCGATATATTACTTAATAATTAATATACTTAAATACTTTTGTTGAGTTTTCATATCTTATTATGGCTGGCAGTGAGCACTAAAACTAAAAAATTTATAAACAGCGCTTTAAACTGAAGAAATATATGTCACTACTACGGTAGTTTTCTTACATTTACGATCGATACTTAATATTTAATAAACGTACTGAAAATTCACACTAATTAACGTGCACTTAATTTTGTATACTTGTCTACAATTCTATTTTGTGTGTACTTTTTGTGAACATCTTCTGTTTCACAGTTGTGTGCTCTAGTATATTACAAGATGATTCTGTTGACATTTGGAAATGTTACGTTTGCGTTTGCAGCCACAGAAGCCATGATGGCGGAAGTTCCGCTTCAGAGGCCGGAGGTGCTGTTCCCGGCCTCTTCTGGAAACAGGGATATAATAGTTTCGGACTCGAACAGACGTCTTTCCGGAGTACCAGCAACATTCGTAAGTACAGTTTAAAATGTGTCAAGTCTGAAGTGAAATGCCCTATCTACATTCTGTCAACATGACCAATTGCTCATATTTTTCAAATGATATTTACATTACATAGATTTCTGGTGCTCTGTAACCTCTAATATAAGTTTATGGATTCATGTGACATTACAGTTGTGATTTGAATTTTTTCCAGTTAAAGCAAATTTAATGCTGTATTGACATTTATAATATGATTATACGTTATTAGTCAAAAGTCTTTTCAATTTCTTTTATGTTTTAATTTTCGAATTACAGATATTTATTTTTAAAACATGCTGATCATAAGGGACACAATTTTTATATTGGAAAACTCAGTGAGATATTGTGTGTTTATAAATAATATGTCTCAATAAAGAACTTGTAAAACGCTTATGCATATTTTCGGAATAATGAATGCCTAAACTTTTTAAAAAGTTAAGATAACATTTCTAAAGCGACCTTTTATAAAATGGAATATAAATCAACCAATATCCTTATAAATGAATACAGATATTTTGTTAAAATATTAACTATAATTCCTTATTTTAACTATAAATAAAACTTGTTTCAAAATTTTTATTTTTTGGTTTGCGAAAAAAGTGTAATATTACAGGTATATTTTCATTCCAAATTCAGAATTTTCAGTGAACATATTAAACACCTCGTCTTAATTATTTTTAATTTTATTATTCAATGCTTTACAGTACATAGATTATACCATACTTTCATGCAGTATAAATAAATCTTAATCTTAAATTCTTAATATTATCTAACTACTGAAACCCTTTTAGCATTATCGCCTATCAATATTCTTGTTAATATTCTTCTGGCCATGAGATGTTTTAATTCATTAAATATATTATCCGATTTACTGAATGAATAAGTTCTGCTTCTAAAATTATGCTTTTTATTGAAGTATACAAATGCTTCCAAGATACATTCCAAATCGCATTATGTAAAGTGGCATTTGTGTTTTTGCTATGGTATGTCTCTATACATGATTTTTTTTTTTTTTTTTTTGCCAAAAAGTATTATATTTTCAATTGCGTTTTTATTAAAGCAAGGTGTATATTTCTCTTTTATGGGTTTGGGCTTGGAGCAGTAATTGGGTGGTTGGGGGGATGTAGTTGATCGTGGTTTCGAAGTCTCGGCCGGGCTGCTCACTGATGACGTGGTTTGCTCCAATTCTGTTGAATTTTATCTCAGGGTCCACCGGAGTGTTTCGGGATCAGTATAGATCCACGGGAACGAGAAATGTGTTGCCCAAAAATACACAAGGTTGACTTGTTTAAAATGTTTTATTCACATGTAAAGTACTTCCTGACTATTCGCCGCTGACTTCGCTACTCACTTAGACTGACTTCTTGGGAGAATGTCTGGATGTCTGAATGTCCCTCTGAATCTATGAGTGTGTGAGTGTAAATCTGTGAATGTATTTCTACTGAATGTCTAACTGTGAATCTTTGAATGTCCGACTTCTACGAGTGTGAAATGCGCCTCCGAATGTGTCTCTACCGAATGCGTGAATTCCGAGTGCCCCTCTGACTTCTGTACTCTAGTTTTTCTACTACATCGCCACGCCTTTCGCTAAATTAAATTCCCTCGTATTTTATCTATTTTCGTGTTGTACTTTCATGACTGGCTATCCTAAAATTATTATTTATAAATAAGTTCTCCTGATTCGTTAACTTTTATCCGAAGACCATTGGCTAGAATTATTCTTTCCCCCCTGATCTAACGTCTTCCCACGAACTTGAATTTTCCCAGAACAAGCTGTCATAAATTTCGGCCCTTTCCTTACATTCTGATTTCTATTGAAAATCTTTTGCCTTCCTTAGTCTGTAGATTCCTAAATGTTCCCGGAGATAACGCACGTATTTTCGGCTTTCCTGTAATAAAACATTTTCATTTTCTCTTAAAATATTTTTAAGTCTGACTTTGTTAAATACTGTCCCGTTACGGCCACATGTTTCTCTTATTGTCAACTCCTAAGTATTTCCCGGGTAGAAGGTTCGTGACCTAACAAAAGATAGTTTACCCTTTCTTCAGCCTTGTCTAAGGAGCGGTCCGTGAGTGGAGAGGCGTCAGATATACAATCTCTTTCTAACATGTTCTACACAAAATGTATACAAAACCCTTTTGTGAAATACCATTACCTGTTAAATGACATACAAGTTACAAATTACTTCTATTCCTATTACACCTATCAAAATGATTTTCTTATACATATACACAACAATTATCCTTATCAAATATAATGCCTTTATAAATATCGCTCTGCAGCCTCAGGTTATAAAATTAATATAGGCAGCCTTAATTCCGGCTTCAAATGCCCCTGTAATCAGATTTTGTTGTGGTAACACAACAAAATATGGTTACATAGTCCCGTGAGATTATTACTATCTCGTGATTGCAGAGTTATATTCTTATTATTCTTAATATTATATTAACACACTTGAATCGAATTGATTTTCTATCTGTGACACATATATTTGACTTTGAGCCTTTTGGTCATTTTCTTTATTGTTCTTGGCTCTGATATGAGTGTTATTTTTTTATGAGTTATACATTTAAATTTAATCTAAGCTTTTACACACAAAAATTTGAAAATATATATTTTAAATGTTTATGGTATTATCTGTGTAGCTGATACGATTTGCATTTTGTCTTTTACATTTACAACTGTTTGCACTAAGAAAGATTCACTGCACTTTTTATTTATTTAATTTTTTATTCCACTTCACTTGCTTTTCACTTAGCACCTTTGTTCGCGTATCAACGCCACTGCTATACCATCTTACATTTTTTTCATATGAATTATATTCTAGCACGCGAATGTTTATTATTTACAATACCCTGAGTGTTTCTGCAAGTTAGCTTCCTTATAATCTATTCTTATATTATGTAAATTATCTTATTCAATTACTGATGCTAATTACAGTCTGAATACTGAAATTTTTGGTTGTTACTCAAATAAACAAGTTTAATTCCTAGCTAATTTATCCAATGGAGTTTTGACTTTAATCTTCAATAGTATTATGTATTACATATATTACATGAAATTTGTTACAATTGTAATTTACTTAAATGTATTTAATCCACTAGCTATACCTATCTTAATGAATTTATTCTTGAAGGTCGGTTGTTCAATTT
This sequence comes from Metallyticus violacea, assembly GCA_030762175.1. NCBI lineage: Eukaryota > Metazoa > Arthropoda > Insecta > Mantodea > Metallyticidae > Metallyticus > Metallyticus violacea. The sequence continues at coordinate 115,493,510 of CM060832.1, forward strand.
TTATTATTATTTTTTTTTTTTTTACCAAATCATTTCAATAGCCCATTCATATTGTTAAATTTTATTTTTGAATCATGACTTTATTAATTGACAACCCGATAGCTTGTAGTACGTAAAGAAATTATATTTGCAATCCGTTCATAACTTTATACTTCAATAAAATACACATTGATGGACATTCTATAGCCTTGCATTTTCTAATTGATTTTAGCTACATCACTTATTAATCATAGTCATATTTTTTATAAACTTCCAATTTGCTATCTAACATTATTTTTAATCAATCATCCATTATGAATCTTGTAAGACACTTGATAACATTACAGGTAACACATAGGTGATTCTATTCGTATATCTATATGGGAGAATTTTCCATCCCATTTCATAGCGCAATTCACTACAGATTTTAATTACATTACTATTTATTAGATATCTTGGATCGTTTTATGAAGCTACCTTAGGTAAACAATACATTACACGAGAATTATTCATCGACGACTTCATTATCTCCTTTATCTACTTATTTCATTAATTCATTTTCTCCCTTATTATTATTTATCTTCTTTCTCTATTCACTTTATCATGATTCATTATTTGCCCTCTACTTTTAACCGTAGGATCATTATTAATATATTTCTTCTCGTTACTTGATTCACTTTTCTTTCTATTACCCCTATCTGCTTCCTTAATTGAACGTCACCAAGATATATAATTTTAGCTTCTTATTCATTTATCTCTCTTAGGCATGCTTCTGCTTATTCGATTATTTCTTAAACTCTCTAATTTCAAATATTTACTTTCCTATAAGTTTCCCTCTGTAATGTTACTAATGTCTTATTAAGCTTTCACTTTATATTGACTTTCCTTTGGCCTCATTTGATTTATCTTATTTCGTTACTCTCTTAATTCGCCATTATTACAATGTTATTACCTTTTCCCTATGTAAAGTCATTAATATGTTTTATTTATGGCTTCATTTTATATTGAATCTCCTTTGATTTGATTGCAATTATTTTATCTCTTTACCCTTTTAATTCACAATTACCTATTTTCCTGTGTATGATTTCTTAACGTTAATATTTTATTTCCTGAAATTTACGCAATATTTAATTTTTTTGTCATGATTACAATTACTTTATTTCTTTACTCATTTAATTTATAATTATTTATCTTTCTATCTGGTTCCTGGGAGCTATTAACTTATTTTATTTTAGTCACATGTTTTCCTTTTCTATTGAATTTTCTTTGAGATTTTTGTAATTATTTAATTCTGTCCCGACACTATTCGTTTTCCATAATTTATTTTCCTACTAATGCACGTGTCCTATAACTAACCTGCTTGCTTGTTTCTATCCCTAATACTTTTTTTTTTTTGTATTACAATACTTTTGCATTACTTAACTATAAAATTGTATTAGCTTTCCTATCTTATCTATCTTATGTGTACATTTATTTACATTCTCAACCTTATATCAATCAGTTTATTCATCCTACTTTCTTTTTACATTCTTGTATTGATTTCTCTCTGGGATCCGAGTTGAACTTTAAATGCTCCATGGGGGTCTCCATTGGCGTGGTTCGGTCCTGAGTTCCGCTATTTGTTCTTTCGCGAATTCTGAGGGATTCTGAACACTTGCATTTATGCAATTTATTTCGGCTTGGGGTTTCGCAATTTTTGCCTCATAATATTTACCTAAGTATTTCTGAATCAAAGAGACTTGTGCCCCTGTCCCGTGATGTCTTTGGATCGAATCCTGATCACTAATTTGTTTTCCTTCTACTTTGTCTGGACTCATTACCTGCTCCCGGTTTATGCCTATCTCGAGTATTTGATTTTGTTCTCCTTCTATTTCTATGCCTGTTTCCTCATTACTTATCGTTTTCCCCTCTAGTTCTAGTTGACTATTATTTATTTCCCCTAGGTTCTCGCTATCATCTTTCTCGGCCTCTATTTGCTGTCTATCAAATCTAAGTTCCCCGGAATTTTCTTCTAGTTCCCTTTCTAATTCTATGCTTGTTTCTTTACCACTTATCGTTTTTCTCTCTAATTCTAATGGACTATTGTCTATTTCCCCTAACTTCTCGTTATCGTCCTTCTCGCCCTCTATTTTCTGCCTATCATTACTCAGTTTCCCCGAATTTTCCTCTAATTTCCTTTCTATATCTGTGTTAGGCTCTAAGTTTAATTCTTGGTCCTGTTCAAGAATGCTAGCTTGCTCAATTTGCATATCTTCAGTTAAACTATTGCTAACTACGCTACTGGTTTCTATCTGAGACTGCTTTATTCTGATATCTTCATTTTCTTTTATTTTATCTGTGGTTGCCTGGCCCTTCTTTAACCTATCAATAAGTTCTACCTGGGGGTTTTGAAATCCCTTTTTAATTTCTGCATGGAAGTTTTGAAATTTATTTTTCATTTCTGCATGGTAGTTTTGAAACTCCTTTTTAAGTTCTGTCTGGCCTTTTTCTAACCTATCGTTAAGTTCTGCCTGGGAGTTTTGAAATTTTTTAAGTTCTGCCTGGGAGTTTTGAAATACTGTCTGGGAGTTTTGAAATTCTGCCTGGAACAACTTCAACTGATTCATTAATATTTCGAACTTGTCCTCGCTAATATCGTTATTCACCCCTTTTTGACTATTCTCTAATCCTATTCTATTTTCCTCCATAACTGTTTCTTCCTCTATTCTATTCTGTTCTGCCATTTTTTTCTGTAGTTCCATCTGTTCACTACTAAACTCTCTACTTAACATTTTCTTCCCTACTGTAATATTTTCAGCCATGTTGCTGCTTACTACTTAAAATCTATCACACAATGTCTAATACAACTTTCTAATTTAATTAAATGATTATTTCAGTCTTTTATTTCTACCTTTATTCTCTGCTCTCCCAATAGTCGGCGGCATGTTGTTCTTGTAGTGGCTTCTCGTTCGAAGTTCTCGCAATGATGTCCAGTTACCAGTTCCGTCTTATCTGCTCGTAAACCTTGTGTTTACGGTCGGTCTCTCTGCGATGTCGGCCGGCTATCCACTTGGGTTGCTCGATGTAGCTCTTCATGTTGTCCGCTATGCTCCTACGGTTGTGTAGCAAGCAAAACTTTCTGGTTCCTTCTTGGTGTCGTCTGCGGCTGCTGGGCTGATGTCGTCCGCTTCTGCTGGGCTGTTGTCCGCTTCTCGTCTCCGTCTACGAGCCTCCACGTTGGGATGCCATCTGGAGCAGTAATTGGGTGGTTGGGGGGATGTAGTTGATCGTGGTTTCGAAGTCTCGGCCGGGCTGCTCACTGATGACGTGGTTTGCTCCAATTCTGTTGAATTTTATCTCAGGGTCCACCGGAGTGTTTCGGGATCAGTATAGATCCACGGGAACGAGAAATGTGTTGCCCAAAAATACACAAGGTTGACTTGTTTAAAATGTTTTATTCACATGTAAAGTACTTCCTGACTATTCGCCGCTGACTTCGCTACTCACTTAGACTGACTTCTTGGGAGAATGTCTGGATGTCTGAATGTCCCTCTGAATCTATGAGTGTGTGAGTGTAAATCTGTGAATGTATTTCTACTGAATGTCTAACTGTGAATCTTTGAATGTCCGACTTCTACGAGTGTGAAATGCGCCTCCGAATGTGTCTCTACCGAATGCGTGAATTCCGAGTGCCCCTCTGACTTCTGTACTCTAGTTTTTCTACTACATCGCCACGCCTTTCGCTAAATTAAATTCCCTCGTATTTTATCTATTTTCGTGTTGTACTTTCATGACTGGCTATCCTAAAATTATTATTTATAAATAAGTTCTCCTGATTCGTTAACTTTTATCCGAAGACCATTGGCTAGAATTATTCTTTCCCCCCTGATCTAACGTCTTCCCACGAACTTGAATTTTCCCAGAACAAGCTGTCATAAATTTCGGCCCTTTCCTTACATTCTGATTTCTATTGAAAATCTTTTGCCTTCCTTAGTCTGTAGATTCCTAAATGTTCCCGGAGATAACGCACGTATTTTCGGCTTTCCTGTAATAAAACATTTTCATTTTCTCTTAAAATATTTTTAAGTCTGACTTTGTTAAATACTGTCCCGTTACGGCCACATGTTTCTCTTATTGTCAACTCCTAAGTATTTCCCGGGTAGAAGGTTCGTGACCTAACAAAAGATAGTTTACCCTTTCTTCAGCCTTGTCTAAGGAGCGGTCCGTGAGTGGAGAGGCGTCAGGTATACAATCTCTTTCTAACATGTTCTACACAAAATGTATACAAAACCCTTTTGTGAAATACCATTACCTGTTAAATGACATACAAGTTACAAATTACTTCTATTCCTATTACACCTATCAAAATGATTTTCTTATACATATACACAACAATTATCCTTATCAAATATAATGCCTTTATAAATATCGCTCTGCAGCCTCAGGTTATAAAATTAATATAGGCAGCCTTAATTCCGGCTTCAGGCTTTACAGATTTGGAAATTTACGCAATAAGATATTTTAATGCATTATTTCACTTATGCCTTTAAATATAGAAGGACAATACAGAATAACTAATGCTCCTGATGACATAGTGAACAGACTTGTAGCGCCAATAGAAAATCTGGTTTCCGCTTACAGTAGCAAAATCTCACCTGCTTGCTACTAACTGTTTAGCACATTGGAATATTTAAGTTCTTTGTATTTAATACTTAAACTGTATATTTTATAAAAACCACAAATAAACAAGAAACACGAATTTTTATGTCACTTTCTAGTTATTTGTATGCAACGACATAAATGTTTTAATCTTATAGTATGAGATCCAAGCACCTAAAGCAATATAAACATTTTTGAAACTGCATATAAATTTTATTGAAAATAATGCAAAAACCCTGATGAAGGCAATATATTGTTAAGTTTTAAAATATATATTTAATCTTCATGAAACATATATTCAAAAAGCAAATTTGTTTGGTTGCATTTCTGCTTTCTCCTGTTTATAGATCAAGTGATTCACAGACCGAATTTCTGTACTATTGATTCTAAATAAAAAAAAGTATTGCTTTTATAATTATATTTTCGTAAAACTCATTACAAATTTAAATTCTGTATTTATTAATTAAAAGGGAAAAGTAAAAGTGTTGCAAATTTATCATTTCATTAAGTACACATATAACAATATAATTCATATTTAAACCTTGCTTAGAGTTAGCACATATAAACACACTAATAGAAATAAATGCAGTAGCTGTTCACTTTTATTTCATATAAGCGCTTTATTGGGTTTAAATAAAATATAGAATAATAAAGAATATTTAGAAAGTAAACACATGTATAAATATTGCAAGATAGCTTATAAATAAAAATAAATTCTTCCATATAATAGCTCATCTTGAATTGTATTTTATTTATTTTAGATAATTTTTAAAGTAGAATAAATTCACCTATCAGATATTGAATAATTCTGTATTTCCTATGTAGTTTTTTATAGGTAATAACGTATTATATACTCTACCATGTCTTCCTCAATTGTTTGCTAACTTCTTCCCTTGGCCTTTATTTGAAAATAGTGTCGATATAAGAATACTATTACTTTTATGAAAACTATATTAATTTAAAATATATTTAATAGTCTGCATAATATGATTACATGGAGTAGAAATTTACTGTCATAACACCGAAAAAAGATTCCATATTCTATACCTATAGTTGGTAAAGTACATTTTTGGTAAATAACATATTTTTCGTCAATAATTAATTTGTGCCTGGCAGCGATTTCGACTTATTTTTATAATGTAAATAAATTATTCATTTTAACCATATTAATATTTAAGGTTGAATTTTAAAAAAAATATACAAATTAAAAATATTTTGCCCTTGCTTAAAGTTTGTATTTCAATTCGTTTCCTATATAGGATTTTAAAGAAACTATATTTTTGTAATTTTATTCACCTCTCTCTTTATTATATTAGTAAAAATTGCAGAAAAGTGTATAAAGTAATAATTATAACTGTATTTTAAATATTTCAGTCATTAAAATACACTTTGCTTTATACTAACAGATGTAAAAACAATTATTTTTCCACAAAAAGTTATTTTTGCTAATACGTTCGTGAATACATTGTTAAATATCGTTTTACTTGGGGACGATAGTTTATTTTTCTGTGAATATTGTAATCATATATCATATACACTATTATTTTTTATATATATATTCACATAAGGAACTTCCAAATTTTTATTAAGCTTTAATTTTATACGAGATTTAATTTCTTGCTTTTTCTCTCCTTTTTTTAAATGCCATGCGTTCATAGTCCTACCATTTTTTTAATGTTGTTTAAAGCCCATTTTTACAGCTGAGGCACTATAGGCGATGGACACGGATGATACATGAGATATAATGATAAATTGCGAAAGGATATTTTTTTAAGGAAGGAAACGTTCTAGGCCTAAGCTTAGGGTACCTCCAAGGCATTTGCCATTTATGAGAACTGAGGAAAACCTGGAAAAAACCAGTCATAGAGGACGGTCCTGGTGGGATTTGAACCCCAGATCTCCTGTTCACCAGTCCGCGCCTTAAAGACCTCGGCCACCCGTGACGGTATAGCCCTTCCATGTAAAAGCGATACATGCAATTTCCTTGCCGATATTCCAGTTTAATTATTATATACCTGAATCATGATATCTTTTATAGATGTCACCTTCAGAGATGGCTTCACCCGAATATCCGGACATACCCGCGTCTTCTCCGCCACCTCTGCCAATGAGGACCCGACCACTTAGCGTTATCGCCAAAGACGATTCCTTTGGAGGTGCGGTGAAGCTTCCGCCCACATCGGCGGCGACAGCTGTGTCTACATCTGCGTCCTTCACGCTCAACGGTGGTGCACGTAACAAGGACCATATCATCTCTAACACCATCCCAGGGCCCGAGAGCTGCGTATGAAGTTAATCACAATGCAGGCCTAGCGAAGTTTTCAGAGTACTCCGCGTCAATCACGAATGTGACTTAGTGTATTACTTTCTTCCATGCAATCTGCGCCTGAGGTCATAACACTAGAGGAACTTTTCAGAGAAGCGAATAGAGCCAGAAGCGTTTACATTTACACCTCTTGAATATTATAGAAAGTTTTAATTAAATCACTAAACATTTTTAAACAGAACCTGTATGAAAGAGCTTTATGAAAGCATGACGCAAAATTTTAAAGAATAGGTTAAGAAACTGTGCTTGCACATTCCTAAAAGTTTATATATATTGTAAACTGCTATTTTTGCACGCTGTATTAACGTTTCTAGCTCTCGAATTCATAAAACCGTGTCCTTTTGTTCTATGAAAACATCAGGTAAGCCATTCTAACAAGCGTATGTCCCTTTAAATTTAATTTTATTTTATTACATCAAGGAAAAAAGTGACTTTCTGATATGTCGAAAGCACAACACAAGCCATAATTAAACAATTGTGAAAAATAACATTTTATAAAGTTATTTATGTCTTATTTAAAATTTGTAAAAATATGTTTTGTATTTTACAAAGTGACAAAAGAGTCTATGAACTTGAGATATGAATCTTAAGAATGTATTTTAAGGCTAATACAGATAAAATGCAATTCCTTCTACTCGTAGATTAACATGCTTATACTTGTCTATGCATTATATTTAATTACATAAAATTAAACTGCGCAAAACATATATGTTTAAAATCAAATAACTAATTCAGTCAAAATTCTGGAACATTCATATACAGCTAGATTAGACTGCTAAATAAAGCAATGCAACATTCTTTAGTTTATTAAATTTAGATGTGTGTTTTATGCGCTAGCTCTTCTGAGAAAGCGTATGACACTTCAAATTATCTGCTGGCTTCAAGTAAAAAAATTAATTGGGCTAAGTCTGCACTACATGGTTCACGAATCTTATATTATGAACCGTCAAAGTAAAAAACTGAAGGACTCCCATCTTCTTTTCATTCAAACCCTGGAATAGGTGCAATCAAAATATGTTGAAAAGGTATGTTTATATTAGCAGGGTATCCATTTCAAAAAATGCTAAATATCTCCAATTATCTGATGACCGAAGCGGCGGCGAGGGATTGCATTAACTGGTAAGTCATCGTTCAAAGCCAGCCGGGTTACACGAGCAGGGGTTTACCGAACTGCTACTTTAGCCTTGGGTATGAAGTTACTAAGTCAGTGTCATTTGAACAGTGAAAGAAACTACACAAAAGTTAGTTAATTCATATCATAAGTATATCATATTTAATAATTAATAAAATTAATAATTTTTAAACCATCGTCATTGAATTTTTTTAGGATTAAAATAGAATTTAATTTTTTGTTTTTTTTTATTTAGGATTAAAGATTTGTTTAATTAAATGCATAATTAAGTAGAGATTAATAAGGGTTTAGTCAGATAATGGTTAATAAAAGGCCTCGTGGGGCTTGATTAAAATTATTTACAAGTAATCCGTTGTGTCTAATACTAGCATAAAGTCTGCTGCGAATATAGAATGATAATTACTAGTCCCAATTACTCTAATCCATATTCAGTGCTTATTTATGATTTACATATCCATACCGAGTCGTTTGTGCTATTAGGAGATTATTTAAAGAGAATTTCCAGGAATAAGAAATCAATATATTTCTTAAAGAGAATTAAGAAGGGTGATGGGTAATTTCATAACCAGATGCCAGAAATGTTTGGAAACTTATGACACGCAGTTCAGTTTCAGCATCATCTTCTGTGACACGGGCGAGTGTATTAGAATTTATTAGACTTTCACTCTAGTATTTTTACCACCTACGTTCTGTTGTCTCGACTTTAGTGAACCCCGGCTGGCCGTGACCGATGTCTTATTTGCAAATTGAAATACCCAATATTTTGAGAAACAAAAGAAAATCCGTTGCAGATATATTTTCTTTTTGCCCCTATACATGTTCGTTACAAAAAAACAAAACAAAACAAATTATTCCTTCTAAAGAATGTGAAATTTTATTTATTAATGACTTTAAATCTTATCTCATCTTTCTTGCTTATTAGACACAATTGTGTATCATTTCATTAGTTTATTCTCTATCGTATGCTACTAATAGAAAGGTAGCTGTATACCTAACAGCATTCTACCAATGTTTTCTCCATGTTCATTAAGTCGTCTTTGATGTAACGCTATCAGAAGTTAATTGGAGTCTATATCAGTTTATTACGAATTAAACTGATATTTTACTCATTGCAGATTCAAAAGTATTCAATTATTCCGTTTAATTCATAACTTTTCTATTTTTCATACTTATGATTATAATAAAGTTGATATTCCTGAACAAGTTTTTGAAAATAAAAATAAAAAAAATTAGATATTTGTTTATTTCATTAATATTTCTGCGTAATTTCAGCGTTCAGGTACTCTATTTGCTTCAGATTTATTAAAGAATTTCCAAATAAAATGAGACTCCAGATTGCATGAAAGAAACACGGTGTCTTATAATATAATTAATTGTGAGAAAAAAAACAAAAAAAAATCCATGCTGACTTCACGAGTGATGTAAGGTTATATTGTGAGTACTATAGATGGACGAAATTAAATAAAACTGAACAGCAATATGTGTGAGCTTTCTACGACTAAAGGGCCTATTTGATTAGAATAACATTGGATTTACATGACTTTTCTACCGGTTAATTTAAAGCTTTTAAACCGAATTTCAAAACCATTCTTATCCCTTGGATGAGAGAGTGGCTATGGGGGGCCAACGTATCCTACATAGATGTTAATAGATGCTAACATTTGGAGCATCTCTTAAACATGGAGCAGAAATAACTTGAAAGAAAACTGCAATGTTTTATGTTAACTACGAATAAAAGACATAATTGTTATGTTATCTTTGTATGGACTCTGTTTGGATGTGAAAAGCTGTGTGTGTCAATTAATTATCGAATTGTTTTGTGTTCACTGAAATGAAATAAAGCTACAGTGGCGCTATCTGTGGGTATATAATGTAACTAAATGACGCTTATGGTGAGCGAACTACACATGTGATTTATTGCGTGCGCGTCCAATTTCGATGTACGCTATGTAAAAAGAATATACACATAATAAAATTAATGAAAACCTGTTACACAGGTATTGTTATTCCATATATGCAATGATTGCGTCAGTAAAAGTTAAAAATCGTTAAACAATCCTTTATGCCTTAGTTATGATTATTTTATCCGTTTATTTTACTTTTTTTTTTTTTTCATCCAATGAGAATTAGTACCATATAATCCTTATAAAGTTTTAAATTTTTCTTCTTTTATATGAAACCAATGAAGTTATCTCCCATTTCTTCGGAATATATTATGCAGACACTGTTATTTTAAGGATAAATATTAAAAAAATTTTTTTTTTTACATTTCGGAAAACAAGCTCTGTCACTAATTATATACATAAATGTTTGTTTTATTTTATTTTTTTTCCTTATCAATATTAGAAAAATCTTTTACTCTCCGTAACTCTTGATCTAAGGCATATACGAGGGGCATCCAGAAAGTAAGTCCCAATCGCGCCTAGAGATGGCACCACTAGTCGGATAGGAATGCTCATGTGCAGGAGTAGAGAGGAAGGATGTGAGAATAATGCAGTAAAGTTTCAGCCTTGTGACGGTGACACAGAAGTGTTGGAAAGTGTGCGGTAAGCAATTGAGCAGAACCGGCGCTTCACAATTTCAGAACTCTCTTGTCAATTCCCCAGATGTCTTGCTCCCTTGTGCACGAAATTGTCTCCCGGAAGCTTGACATGAGAGATCTGAAATTGTGAAGCGCCGGTTCTGCTCAATTGCTTGCCGCACACTTTCCAACACTTCTGCCGTCAACAGGGACGGTCGGCCACTACGGTCATCGTCGTGAACTGCCTGCACCATCATCTTACCATACTATCGCACATAATGTCGTGTCCATACACTTGACACAATTGGCGATGGATCTCTGCTGGACTTTGCTTTTGAGCGTGCAAACCTCGGATGACTGCACGAACCTCGCAGTTGGCGGGAGACAATATCAGAGCAGCCATTTTCTCCTTTTTTTTTTCGCGGTAACCACGGCCGTCACAAGGCTGAAACTTTACTGCATTATTCTCACATCCTTCCTCTCTACTCCTGCACATGAGCATTCCTATCCGACTAGTGGTGCCATCTCTAGGCGCCATTGGGACTTACTTTCTGGATGGCCCTCGTGTGTGTGTATATATTACCAAGGCCAAGAATCCGTATTAAGTGAATTCAGTAAAATGAACACTCTCTAGGACGAAATTATTTGCCAAGTTTTCGTCGAAATTCAGGGAGAAGACCCATAAGGAAGTGAAGTTGTTGCTGTAATGAAACCGGGAGCTTGAAGAACTCTAAATTACTAATTTAGTCTATTTCAATTGCTTTAGCTTTGCTTTATATGATAATATACCCGAAATATTTTGTACATAACAATATATTAGATTATAAAAAAGAAATATGTTGGGAAATTATCAACAGTATGTTGTAGCTTACCCTAAATGAATTTAAAATAAGTCCTTGGTCATATAAAATTTTTTAACAACTGTCTGTCCCATTTAGTTGCCTAGGTATTAGACTGGAAATATACCGCCACCACATGTGTACGTTTGTGTATACATTTTGTTTCCTCCATACAGTTCAGTAAGACGTCCTTATCATAGTGTGATGTGTCATAGAAGGAAGTGCTGGATGCGCTAGAGAAGATCATATTACTTGCAGAATACGGAGAATGTAAAAATAAAATACCGTTATTTCTTGTACTGTATACGTTGAGAGATATCCTGGATACCAGCACGGGTGGTCGAGTGGTTAACACTAGAACAGCTAAGAATCTGATATGCTTAGAACAACTAAAGGGGAAAATATGACCCCCATCATATAAACAAGCAAAAACTTTATTATTTTATTTATTAGCATCTTTATTTTAATTTGCAAATGCTTTCAGAACAATAAACAAGTGGATATTAAATTATGTTTAAATGTTTAACATATAAAATTTATATATTATTCTTGATATTCTTTGCTTTTTAGTTCATTACTGTATTACAGCTTCTAGTTCTTCTCAGTCAAGTGAGAAGAAGGATTATTTGAAGGATTATATCAATTTTTCTGAACCGCCTTACGCATTTTACACAGATGTTCTGTACTTTTCGTGCACATTTTTCCCACACAGCTTTGCGGCACTTCTCACAAAAATCACTTATCTTGTTTTCTTTACACAGACTGATTTGGCATTTCTTTCATTTTTCGAAGGTCTATATCCTTCATCCTCTTCTTATGCTTCCCCCTTCCCCGTCAGTTTATTCACCAGGTGAAGGGTGAACTTCTTTTTTTTATATTGTTCTATTCTTTACCTCATTGTAGATGACCCATACATTGATTGCTGCAATGCCCAGGATATTGTAGAAAGCGCGCATTGACCGTCTTCTACATGCATCTTTAGTTGAATATTTACGAGTCACCTGATCAATGATATCTATCCCATATTTGGTTCTTGTAGAAGGCTATAGTTTCTGGTGTCTTATATTCTTTGTTCATTCCACGTCAGAATGCACTGTACTGAAGAGAAGGATATTCTTATTTTTCTTTGCTTGTTAAACAGTCAAGGTACAATCTCTTGCCATCAGCGGAGTGGTGCATTCGCATTTTATACCTCATTAGGAATTTTTCCATGAATTTTGTTCATTGTTCCCACCAATGATGTTTTCTTCTGTTGAAGCTTCTTGACAAGTGGAAGAAATGTGTAGAAGTTGTCTGTTGTCACTTTCTTTCTTGATTTAGAACTGCTCCATTAGAGGCAGAACGACATGGTTCCCTAGAGTTTGATTCTCCGGATGCGCATCGTCCTTACCTAGTGGCATTACAGAGAGTTTTCCTCAAATCTATTCCAAATATCATACACAAGAGTGAACTTATCAGTTGGGAATCTCTCAGCTCAGGTTGATTTCTCATCATATCGCAGAAACTTGAGCAACTCCTGAAACCTATCCCGTGATATTGTGCCCTTTATGAATGTAAGTCCTCAGAAACACGACCAAAGATCATCTACTGACATACCTGTCGTACAGATTACTCCTCGAGTGTACATGATGGCGATCATTTCTCAAGTTCCTCGGGTGAAACAGTCCACTGGTGTTTCAGTTCCATTCCAGAATTCGATTCTGTATACTTCTACATGAGACGAAGCATCGATTCATCAAAGGGAAGATGAAAAGCTCTGATGGGGGAATCATCCACTCGTTGGAAAGCATATGTAATGGAACCTCCTCGCTCTTTTAGGACAATTTTACAGCAGCTCTTCTTCCTGATGATATGTTGGTAACCTCCCAGTCAGATCCGTCTCCAGCCACAATTTCAATGTGGAGGGATTTGATGGAGATGGCCCTCCTGAGATGAGTGAGGGAATGGTTGAGAAAAATTAGCTCTCGCACCCGCTTCGAATAAGAAATCCTCACTAACATTTACATCACTGTCACTAGCTTCTGGCTCGAGTCCGATAGATCAATTTCTGATTCAACGTCGGAACTCTCATCGATAAAAGCTCTGGAAATCTCGTCATCCGAAAGGCCTCTCTGATGGTACACAGTTCAACACGATCGCCTTCAACACACAACACTACCTAAATGGGAACGTAATATTTACAGATAAAAGCTGATAGTATACATTCGTGCCAGATCGCAACAATGAACGTATATTTCTCTCTGCACATTGTTAATTACTGTAACTGTATTGTTGGTCATTTGTCGAAAGTTTTTCTGGCAGTTACGCTATAAATTTATAGGGGTCAAAATGACCCATCTCGCTGTTCTAAGTATAGGGCATCAAAAATGAATAAAAAATAAAATATTTTTATATACAAATGCAATATTATAAAGAGGAAGAAAATCGAATAAAAGTACCAATGTTTGATGGAAAAATATGAGTACCTGAGGAAATCGTTGAACAATAATTTAGAGGGGTCATTTGACCCCTTTCGCAGTTGTAGTGTTAAGGCAAATCCCTGGATCTGGAGGTCTGGGGTTCTATTCCCACCAGGACTGTCCTCCTGAATGAGGTTTTTTTCAGGTTTTCCTTAGTCCTCATCAATGGCAGATGCTCTGGAGTTACCCAATGTAGGTCTGGAAAGCCTGCTTCCTTAAACATAATGCTTTCCCAATTGATTATTTTATCTCATGGATCACCCTCGTCCGTTGCCTGTGGTGGCTGCAGTAAAAATGGGAGTTGAACACTGTTTAAAATATATATCCAGAACAAACTGCAACTTGCTGTTGATACTTTCCCTAAGTTGCATACAAAATGTAAACAGACATGTACTCTTCTTCCTAATAATCAAAGGAATATGTATATTGCCTAATTAACAGAAAACTCTCTACAAATAGTCTAAAAGTCTAAGCCGCATCTTGATATCTCGCAAATTAATTTGCTCAGAACTGTAGAAAAAACCGTTAACATTCCCATTTTCTTTCATATCATATCTATTGAGGTTAATATGATTTGCTCCTTTAAAAAATGTAAGTTTTTGATGAAAACAGACTTTTTAAAATGTATTGCATCCTTATATATATATATATATATATATATATATATATATATATATGCTATTTTGGTTATCTCTTATCTGAACATCAATTTGATGAAAACTGCGTATCTTTACTACCTTTCGTTCTATTAGTATTCGCGATGGTAATTTCAGACGATTCGTGTTGTTGAATAAAATTGGGACACCGGAAATGGATCCAGAAGTTTGCATTATATTTCATATAGTTACATATGCTTCTTCAACCGGTTATATTTTGTAACCTTTTACGGGGTGAAATTGCTGGCTCATCTTAAAGTTTGCGAATTTAGAGCAATAGGTAAGATTAGACACAACAGAATTTCTAAAGAATATACTTTCATATCTTTAAATGTTGAAGAAACAAGCATGAGGTGTCCATGACATGGCAGAAAAATCTGATGGAGTAAATATTGTCCGTTAGACTGATAGCTCCATGCTTACAATAGTTCAAGCTTCGTGGAGTTTAACCAGCTTCTTCAGTATCAAGATATTCACAAGTTGGAAAACGGAAAGTACGCAGAACGAATAGAAAATGTCAAGTACAAAATCGGGTTTCATGGGAAGGAATGGTGATCTCTGTTCACATGCTCGCAGAATGTACTGTTTTACAATTCCTGATTACTTCTAAAGAGATTTGGGAACAATATTTCACATCTCAGCGTAAAATTTAGAGTTGATGAATATAAAATTTCTGTTACTACCTGAAGTGAAAACATGGAAGGTTTTATCCAGTGATCACATTTTCTGTGGAAGCTATAACTTCACTCTATGCTCTTTATGTTCCAAGTTTCATAATAGTTTATATTACATTTTATAGTCAACAATTCTACATTGTTTTCTGTAGATGTAGATTTGCAATTGTTTGTACACGACATAGATGGACCATTATCAAGCTGAAATCTAGCACATTGGTTTACTACTCATAATGAGAATAAAAGTCATCAATGCCAAATTCTACTTTATAGGACTTCGCAAAAACTAATATGCCAGACTTAAAAAGAAGAAGAACGCCAACTACTAAAGTACTGTGCCTGTTCAAACCATATAGGGAAGAACAACCTCGGTACTTGCTTTGGTCATAGAATATTTACAAGAACAGAGAAATGTAGGAGTGAATTCGCCCTAACATCGGGGGCAGGACAAGCCCTACTCTGTTCACCTAATTGTTTTTATTGCCTTGTTTATAAGACACAAATAATTATTCGAAAGTTTCTCTCACTCAAGTATCATCAATAATATACAAAGTTGAGTTCAAAGTTAAAACAACTACTACTGCTACTGCTGCTACTTTTTTCGTTTTATCTCATATTATGTTCCCACTTTTACTTCCTTCCGTTCTTGAAATCTTTATGGAAATTAATTGTAAATTTACATTATTTTAATTATTCCAATTTTATCAACACATGAATACACCACGAGTTATACATCGGATAATACAAAACATCACAACTGTTAAGTTCTTATGCCTATGTGTGTGTGTGTTTATGTGATGAGCATGTCTATTACTGGCTGGGAGGAGAGTCTTCATATATCGATATGGAATGGTGAACCCCGTAATGTTTACAAGTTCTATGTATTATTATCATAATATTCATTATTATTGTTAAGAATGAAATGCTACATAGCAATTAATTAAGTAACTTCTGTCTGATTGGCTAGAATAATGGTATTATGTAAAATATAATTTAATCTGCAAAACTACAGGCTAAAATAATTACCAAATCGAACATATGTACTAAAATAATATTCTAGTTAATTCTATTTCCCATGGACAGAATTCTATGTGGTCTTTTTCATATCTTTCTTTTGATTTATTTAGTATTAATTTTCCCATTGTTAGATTAATCTAATATATTTTTAGAAGCCCACAATATGTATCTGAATCTCATTCAATGATTCTCTCTCTTTCACCTCTTTTTGAATGACCGGAATAAAAATAAAACAATTCCACATATTATGAAACAAATTATTGTTATGTAAAATATTATTAAAATTGTTTTATCGTATTCGTTCCTAAACGCCGGTAAACATTTCAATTATTCCGTTAAAGCTCACTTTCTCCAGTAGTTACGTAAATAACTATTGAAAGAGCCGGTAATAAGCACTTTTCTACGAGTATTTTATGGTGCTGCTATTTGGGACTGTTATCAGGAACATTGTGATAAAATTTAAATGGTGTACAACGCCGTCTTTGTTTTATGCCAAATTTGTAACGGTATATAGGTGTATCGTACACATCGTTCCGAACTACCGCCACGATATGTTCGGCTAGCTGATACTTCTGCGATAAAAGGAGTTTGAATATAATCATACTTTAAATATAACAAAATCACACTGGAAAGTAATCTACGAAGTTTATTAATATCTTGTCATTAGACACAACTGTACACTTTTCTGATAAAATGAGTTTTGAAAATATTATTAGATGTAGACTGAATACGAGACAGACGTGACGGAATTTATATTTCTCTTCCAATAAATGTGCTTTAGTGCAAATGTTCCTTTCGTGGTTGGTAATACCGACAATAATCTGTTTGAATTTACTCCATACTACATGTAAATTCTCTTTTTATCATTAATATATGTTTAACACCCCTAATTTTATCTTTGACCTGGTATTACTCGTATATATTCTTATACTGATACTAATTCGAACTAGTGACTCTTTTTATTCACCACGATCAATACTTTGTAACTCCTTCGCACGAAATATAATTCGTACCTTTCCCTATGCAATATTAAATGCAACTTCTTTTTATGGAGTATAAATTCTTCTTTTTCTAATGGAATACAAAGCACATCCTCTCCTTATGGAATTCAAAGTACAACTAACTAAATAAACTCCCACATAATAAAATGTATTATAATAATACTATTCGCTATAATGCATTATTTTTAACATAAGTATACTAAACGAATGAAGTTGGTTAATTTCTATTAGTATCAACAAATTGTCTGTCTCGTGTTTCATTCTGGTACACATTAATATTGTTACGCTTGCCATTGGTTAATTCTCTTAATGTTACAATTTTCTTATATGTAGTTTAATCATTTCATATTCTTGGCTGTGTGTGTGGTCCTTAGAACCGTTACATTTACATTATTAAATATTGTCATAAAGACCAACAAACATTAAGACATACATTGTAATAGGCCTTATCTGATACATGAAATCTATACAAATGAGCTTACTAGATTTATACGATTTATAACATATTACCAATATTTGTTATTTGAATTAAAAATTAAAGCCTTTATCTAACACAAAAACACGTGCAACTAAACGTATTAAATTTATATGATTAAAACATATTATCAATGAATATTTGGAGCTTTAAATCCAATATTATGGTCTTTATCTAACGTAATAACATTCTCAAATGGACTTCTTAAATTAACATAGCTACATAACAATTAACATTAAGGCTATATATTGTACATTATAACATTTACCCAATATAAACCTATGAAACTGAACTTATTTAAATTAATATAATTGAACAATTGCTAGCAATGAGTGTTTAGGGCCTTAAATCGGATATTTTCCGCCTCAATATTTCCTCGAATTTTTTTTTTCTGATACATTGTTTTAATGCAATGCAAAAAAATATAATATAGTACGTTCCTGTACACACGTTATACTACCACCATTACTAAATACACGACACTATTTATTCAAATCAACTGAGACCTCTGATACATGCGTACTGGCTATGCGTACATTATATAATCCAAAGCTGTGCGAGAGACCGGGCAATTACAAGTCTGCATGTTCCTAGCTGCTGTGCACATATCAGAAGAAAAGCGCATGATTGATCTCTGGAAGCAATTAAAATATATGCTTACAAAACAACCAACCGATTTGCAATTGTTTTGACAGTATTTTTATCAGTTTCTTTCCTTGCTCTTCTTTATGAGCTCCGTAGACTGCAACAATTATTGTTTCTCTAACTTAAAAATCGTTGACTATGTCATTAGTTTTGTAAAAACAGCATTTAAAACTCTTTTGAGCTTGAGAAATGCTTATTTTCGTGCTAAAATGTAAATAGTAATGACGAAATGGAGTGAACAATTTTCTTGCACAGCACCATTATTACATGTTTTGCTTCTATTGTTTGTAATATCTGGGCCTTCATAAAAGGCATTAATTACTTCTGTAAACCGCAGATATTTCCACTATTTTCTACTACTGACATTATCAGGAGATGTAATGTAAACTATATTAATAACATATTAATTAGATCATTAAATTATATGTATTTTTATTTCCTTAAATACTAAATAATTCTTCCGCAGCTAAGTTTCTCTATAGCGTCGATAAAAGTCAACTGCATTGGCGGAAGGCGCACAAATTTTGTGGCTGGGTTTATAACTGGATTTTTCCTTTTGTCCTTAGGGCGAATTCGGTAGGGTGTTTTCAGCGTTTCTGGTCTCCGGAATCAACTTTCTAGATCCCAAGAACAGAACTGTGACATTTGCTAGCCAAAGTTTTGTTAAACTTATGCACAACTAACTGTAACTTTAAGGGGGTGTAGCTCCACAATCATGGATGCAATTAGTTTAGTTTGTCGTCTTCATAACACTAAATCCATAACATATTAGGGCATATGCATTGTCCTTAGGAAGCCTGCCAAGTTTGGTGCACACTTTCGTTCCAACGTGATGGGTTGCATCTTGTGAATATGCCTCTTTGCCTGTCTGAAGTCTACCCAACAAAGACTACACCACTCTTATGTGACAGCAATAGTAAGTAATTATGACTGAATTCATGCATATCCTACCGCGGTAAGCATGACCTAAATTCATATAAGAATAAATATTTCTTTATGAGTTATGTAATTAAACAAATTCGCTTATTTTGATACCCTTTAGAGTGCAGGATAATGTAATCTTGCTAATATTTAATATTACTTCTCCAATATATCAAAAGGCCAAAAACAAATTGCTTATCCGTCAAGTGTATGACAGAATTACACTTATCGATTTTCCTAAGTACAAATTAGGATAAAAGTGAATCGTGAAAATAAACAAAACAAAAAAAAAAAAGACCCATAAATTGGTATCTCGTAACTTTTGCGTTCTGTTGTCGACATATATTGAAACACTGGGAGAAACACTTCCCCGGAATGTTTTCCCGGAATTTGTCTGCATTGGTTCTCTCTCGGAAACGGGAGCTTTTCATCACAATGACCACGTCAGTGCCGTCGATTTCAATTACGCTGTCTAACAATTCATCCCAATTATCGCTCACCCGGAAAGGGTCTCTTTGGTGGGTGGGAATTATAAACGCATTTGAGAGGCAAAGCCTGTGTGCACATTCCTTATCATTAGAACATGCCGCATATATGCATTAAATATAGGAAACGTGTTCATACATGCTGGTTGACAATGATTGAATGAGCACGTTAAACTGTTTTGAAATAGATAACCGAAGTCCGGAAGTGTTTGGAGAAATGCCTTTGAACTTCTCTTTTAGAATTGAATTACAAACGTGGGTATCTTTATTTTGCTGAATCAATGTGATGATACGCTCTGAATGTTTTGAACTGCAATAGAGGTACAATAATAGTAGGATAATGTTTTTCTGTTTTAACGAAATTACGTACTTGTAGATTAACAAATAGTAAAAGAGTTTGCGTCTGTGGTGCCTCTGTAGCAAAACAGGCGTTAAACACTATTCATTTATTCATTCATTTTACAAGAGTTTGGTTAACACTATTTTCCAAAATACGGTTAAAAAGATTCGTGAACATATTTAATGATTTTTGGGCTCACAAAAGAAAATGGAGCTGAGAAAAAACCGATAATTGCTATACAAGCAGTCTTTTGTCTCCGATGCATATTTTAGGTATAATGATTATTGATATCCTGACATATTCATATCATATTCTTTCCTTTAATCAATTAATGATTTCGAATCAAATAGAATTATTTTATGCATAAATTCTAGCGAACTTTCTAATGGTTTTAATTCCATTAAACACACGTTTAAGACGCTACATTGCAAAGATTTGCAACATGAGCATCTGCCAAGGATTAAAATAGCATGCATGAAAATTATTAAACCCAACAGAATAAAATTAAAACTTTAAAAATCTGCAGAGAATCACATGTAGTAGATGGCATATTCAAATATAAATTTTCCATTAAGTAAAATATTGTTTAGTTAAGTATTGCTTTCTAATTGAACATTCCATACATATTGGATTATTGGGATAACTGTACCAGCATTATAGCTCTTATTACGGACATATACTATCGACATTTTAAAGTATCTTATAGCAGTGAAAGAAGTATTAATATATATGACATGTTCTTACCTGTGGTCTTACATTTGTAAACATCACTTAATACTCAGTTTATCAAATGAGTTATATTCATAAAAACCTTTCACTATTCTTCATCCTTTCCCAATTTCTTGCAATGGTATTACAAGGACATATGTTGCTCATTTACCTAGAATTGTTTAGGTGTTGTGAAGTTGTAGGGACTGGCAGGTCCAGAACGTAATTTACCACTACATACAGCTAAAAGGAAAACATATTAAGCTTTTTGCAAGTTGAAAAAACCATATCTTATTTCAAATGGCGCTAATTTCTAATATCCATCTTATGTGTGTGCCTCAATATAATTATAAAGAAGTTATGAGGCAAATCCTTGCAAAATGTGATAAATGTATGTATATATACATACATTTATCACATATATATTGATTAAAAATTTCCAAAATTTAATGATTTTTTTTTAAAAATATGAACTTAATATGTGTTACTCTGTTATGTATGTTCAATATACCTTGTTTGCTTTTAAACAGTCTTAATATAATAAGTAAAATTAAGAAAGGCGAAATTCAGCTAGAAATCTTTCCAAAATGTAACCAAAATGAAAATTTGGACCATTCACTTAATTATGCAGATAATTTTAAAAATTCAGCTAAAAAACTAATACAGTTAAACTGAACTGAAATGAGATAACTCAAGTTATTAGAAAATATGAATAAAAGAGGGAAAAAAATAAAAAATACCTAGCAAGTTCTGACATTGGTAAACATGAAAAGCTTTCAACCTTTAAAAGTCTCAGTTATTAGTATTTTAATAAGACTACAAAAATCTGACATTGAAAATACTAAAATATCCATCGGTCTATATATAAACTGGTAGGAAAGTTGAGTACATTTTATGTACGTTGGAAACATAATTGTGTTATGTAAGTCCAGAAGCAGAGCTGTCGAAATACGTAAAAATAAAACGCCTGCAACTCTTTGATAATGGAGGGCTGTTTGCAATCTAAGGCAACAAGTTCAAACATGAATAGTTCACAAAAACCGATCTCTCCACTAGTGGTCATGTTCTCTTTGGTCGACTCGAGCACTAAATGTCGTTCAGCATCGCAATTTTCCAGTGCAGCATACAGTGAAATTCAGTGATGTTCATTTTATTCTACTCTTCTAAACAGACTTCACGATCTTCAGCTTTTAAACGTCCTGTTCAATAATCCAAATACGCAGAAATTCATTGGAAATGTCTCGGATGATGTCGCTGTAAGATATTGAAAGTATTTGCCTGTTTCCCTTTTTCCACATTTTCCAAATAATTACCGGTTAAAGCAGACGCAAGCCTTATCTTGAAGAGTTAAACTGCCTTTATAGACTCAACTTCCCTTAGATAATGGTGTATAAATAGTAGTAACTAAGTTATCCTAATTTAATGAAATGCCTCTCCATGTTGGTAAGTCCGGGTCAAAGACAAACGTCTTACCCTGTGGAATTATTTTGAAGATATGTGGTAGCTGGTCGTGGATTTGCGTGTTTCTTTCCCTCCGGAATAAGCTCTATTGTTTTTCCATAGTTTTTTTACAAACACATATGAGATATCTTTCTTGGATATGAGAAACAGTCTCTTTATTTCTTGATAATCTCTAAATAATGGTAATTTACATCGGAAAGGACAATGATGTACCCTTCCCAGAAAGGATTTACTTTCGGCGCCATTTTAAATAGCAAGTATAAGAACACATTGCAATGCATTAGCTATATATTGCTTACACGTCGAAGTAAGATTTGCTTCCATAAGTTTAAATGCGGCATTGGGAAGGAATGTTTGTTCGCCTACAAATGTATGAACTTTTAGGAACGAAATTTCCATACCACAAATAGTTGCTCATAAATTCATGAGCAATGAAAACTTGTGTTGCAATTAATGTTGAACATTGATTAAGTCGCCGACTATTTACGTAGGTAGTTGCAGCGTATTACCCAATACTCCTTTCGTGATTCTCATTTTTATTTCTTTATCCATAAGTGTGACATAGTGGTTGATAAATTTGGGAATTAATTCCACATAGATTTCAGCAATGAAAATAATGTTCAGGCAAGTGAAATCCATCTTTTTGATAAAATGTTTTATCAAAAATGTTTGATAAAAGGTGTCTCAGAAGTGGCCTTTTGAAAAAATACTTGTACTATAGGCTTTATTTTTGTCATTCCGTTTCTGTTATTTAAATGTATTAATTGTAGTAGTTTGTGTTATCATAAAACTATTTGTAAAATTTAACAATTTTGCATACTTTTTAAGAAGGGAATAATATATCTGGAAATTAAGGTTAAATTATTCCAATTTTTTCCACTTTCACGTTGAAATTTCTCGAACCCTTTCATTAAGACTTCACTATTTTCCAGTTGGAAACAAAAGTCTTATTCATATACCAGTAGCATTAAAATACCAAGATACATTGCTAGATATTGCATGTTTAATAATTTAAGGCCCGTTTTTTACTACTGAGGCTCCGCAGCATGATGTTTCATAAGAGAAATGATGAAATTCTAAATTAGGAAAGTAATTTTTATTTTAAAGGAAGGAAGCGTTCTAGACCTAAGTTGAGGTTGCCTCCCCGGCCTTACTGTTGATCTATTTTAAGCTCCACACTAACCTGACAAGTAGAGTATAAGATTATATATGTTATGCTTTTCTTGCCAAGATGTGGGTTATTGCCTAATCTGTGGGCAAAAGCATCCAGTATTCAGTAGCTAGTGATGATAAAGTGTGTCAGGGTCCATTAAGGGTGTTTAATCAATGCTTATAATGCTAATCCGCACCTCTATAACACCTCCATTAAGGCGCTGTGGATATTAACTCACTGCAATTCACAAGGGAATACAAAGGTGAGATGGTTGGTTCATATAACAAAGAAGCTTGTTCTACATCTGCGTCACACATACTTTCAAGTGTAGAGCAATGTTTGTAAAATTTATTTTGCCATAAAGAGTGATGCTGTACATCGTTCATAAGGAGTTAGGCGCAACAAAAATCAAATGTTTAAAATTAAAAGGTTTACCCCTTGAAATTGATCTTTTTTGCGTGTAGGTTATTAAAAATACAGTGTAAAAGAATGATTTTAGAGGTAGCGCAAGAATCTTGAATGTGTTAATTTTCATGTTCGATAATATTCTGATGTGTTCCTGAAAATAGGAAAATCAGTATTTATATCAAGATATTATAACTAATTTTATTACAGTAAAAGCTGTTAAACACGTTACACTTTACACCATACACAATATTTATAAAGAGGGGGAAAGAATGGTGGTTAATTGATGAGTTATAATTAATTATAATATTCGTAGTATTATATAGAATTATACACTTTCTCCATTTCTTCTACCTCCCTGTTTCGAAGTGTCTTTATGCCACAGCTAGATTCTGTCGGTAGAGCACTGTTTTGTTACCTTTTCAGGTCAACAGGGAAAAGGGTCGGGAATTAGGTAATATATGAACGCAAGTCTTAGAATAGGAGATAACACGATTTATTCAATTGTATTTACTGTTCACTTCTGGGGGCCGCCTTTAAGTTCTGATAATGTTACGTGGGATCACTCTTGCACTTTTTAAACTGACCTACTAAGTAGCTGATTGATAATTCACTGAGTTGAACTGTTGATAACTGGCTACTTGTCTAATTACATTGACTATAACTCAAACAATTGTCTATAACTCTCCCCCCGCTATATTAATATTAATCAATACACAGAATTATAAACAAAACACAAACAGAAACAGCAATATTTAAGGAACCAAATGAGATTTTTTCTTAGAAGAATATATCACCTTGGACATTCAAACATGCTGCACCTAGATCAGATTCTGTTCAAAAAGTAGTTTATTTGTTAGAAGTACTCATCTAGAAAGTGCGGCGCCTAAGAATCAAAATATCAAGAAGAACCTGTCCGAGTGAAATCGTTTTTGCTTAGACTGAAGCGCATTCCATAAAGACCGAAGCAGTGATTCCTCCTACGAACGTTTCCCAATTAAATCATTAGGGTGTTAAGCAGCTCCAAACATACGGAAAGCACACTTCATCCCTTCAGAGACTCGAGGTGAGACAGTGGACACAAGTGATCATCTCAATAAATTTCTAGTGCAGTGTAATTTATGCAAAGTTTATTCAATGTTCCCCGACACACCGTACTTTCCCCCCTTCGATGTATATCGAGAAAAGCTGAAAATCAACCCTCAAAATACTACCACATCTGATTGGAGCTAGATCTGCTGAGTATACATCAAGCAAGCTGTGGCATTTACTGGACTACAACACTCACCAACTGAGAAGACACGAGAGCCGACCCATTCAGCAAATCCCCTTAATGAATCAAGCTACTTTTCCTAATTGATAATTAAATTAAATTAACTCTCCCTCAATGATTACCAAGCAATCCTATATTACTCCCGCACCATATAAATTAATCCAAACCCATAATTAATTCCTCGCCCCCATTATCCCTGCCATACAGTTGCGACTACATGTGTGCCAAATTCTTTGCTTGTTGTCTTCTATACTCGTACATTTCTCAGCATATATGGCATTTATGCGGCAATGAAATTTCACCTGGCGATAATCCTCCGTTGTAAAACATTGAAACACAACATGTTGATCCACTTATGTTAGGTTCAGAATCGCTGCTATATTTGTTCAGCGCTCGCACGGCTAAACAACATAGTCCAGCAACACTTTCTATCGGAGTATGGTGATTATATAGTTACCTCTTTTTCCATTCCCTACCACCACCAGTTGTTACGCGGGCTGAATGAGCAATGGGAACCATACTTTATCGCGCTTAGTATAAACTACATAGCAATATTCTGCAAAATAAATATATTACAGCATAATATTTTTGTGTACAAGTAAGGCAACATTTAGGCAATTTATATATTAAATATTGCAGTTATAATATATACACATCCTTTGTATAGACTACGTAGTCATAGACATTTTTCAAAAGCGATTGTAACCATTAAGTTTGACTTTCACATTACTGATAAAGTTAGATTATTTTATTAGATGTAAAGTCTTAGAATCCACGTTTTTTCTAATTAGATATTTTCTTTAAATTTGAAAGCATCGAAAGATCGGTTAGTAAAAATTCATATATGTAAAATTTAATATAATGGTTCAAACCATTATTATGAATGTTACTTTTCATATTACTGTTGATTTGTATGGAATGTAACAAATTTAAAATTCAGATTGTAGTATAATTAACTTCACTAATTATCCCGATAAATTCATAATATTCAAAAGCACTTTGTATGCATGGGAAATGAAAATATTTCAATAATAATAACGGTGAATAATTCATAAAATACTACTTAGTTTCCGAAACAACATTTTTAATTTAACATATTCAGCCTTCTGCTTCAGATCGACAAAATATTGTTTGATCTTATTTTTGCAGGTTATGTCAGACATATAACGCAATTATTTATCCTCTCTAATTAAGTTCCGTACAGACGGAAGGAATGTGTGTCAGATACTCTGTATTCAAACTACTTTCTCTCTAATTCTTCAAAATATAAATATGATAGAAACTTAGATGGAGACTTCTTGTTGGTGTTTTTATTCGTTCCCTTCTTTTGTTACTTCGTCCTTCCTTTTTCTCCCTCCTAACATGATACAAATGTCTTAAGTGTAACGGTTTCGACATGCATAAGCTATTTCACACGGTAAGGCATTGCATGCTCTGTAACATTTATTTTCTGCGTTTCTCAGCTTTCACTTCCTGTACTGCGTGCCCTTTTTCCTTCTTTCTCTTAGGGAAAGGTAGAAATGTTTACTGCTTCCTCGCCCGTTCTCCAAGGGTTTACTGTTTTATCCCGTTCAGGAAAGCTTTCGTCTTGTTTTGCTACAACATAAAGTTTGTAAATATTATGAGAGTATCATTTCTAGTCAGAAGCTCATGCACTCTTTATATAAGTTTCAATTTAGTCTCGTAAAAGCTCAAAGTAATACGATAAGTGAGGTTAAAATATCTGAGAGATAAATATAAAAGTTATATAAAGTAAGCACAATTTTATTCTTCTTCTTTTATGTAAGGAGTTATTTTGTAACTTTTCTATAACAAATAAAGACTATCCATATTTTTAAATATATTTTAAATGTCAAGAAAATACACGGAAAAAAGTGTACATATTAATAACATTTAAATAGACTGCTTATTTTAGAAAGAAACCCGAGTCACTTTTTGTGGATTTTGAGTTACTAATAGTTTTGTGGCCTCCTACTACACACACACACAGTAAGGAGCCAAATGTCATCCTTTTTATTATAAATACCGGAGGATTGATTTTCATTTATTTCAGAAAAGCAGCTGTGTCAATAAGTTCGGCCTCACTGTACTCCAAGCTCAACAGTATTGGTACAACTACACTAATTTGTATCATTACTGACTGTTCTAGGACATTTATTATTCACATTATCAGTGATATTATAGTTTACTCTTCTGTTACTCCATCATGCAATGCACTGATTACGTCTCGCCCAAAAAGAGGGGGAAACGGATACGAAACCCTTAAAACTATGAAAGGAATATGATTAAAAAGGGTTCATGAATTACAGTATATAGGTTTAGGAAAGACAATAACAATGCAAAACGAATTAGATCACTATGCAGGCATTGTTGTTAATACCATATAGAATTTTGTCAGTTAAGATATTAATGTTAGCAATTTTGTTGCTTACAATAAGACCGAACTTCATATTTTCTCTGGGAATACGAGTAGTTCTGGGCAAGACAAGAAACATATTTTCCACCGAGACAGTGAACGAACGAACGAACGAACGGTGTTTAACGCCCGTTTTTGCTGCAGAGGCACCATAGGCGATGGACCCTAATGATACATGAAATAAAATGATATATTGGGAAAGGAATTATTTTTAAGGAAGGAATCGTTCCAGACCTAAGTTTAAGGTACCACCCCGGTATTTGCTATTTATGAGGACTGAGGAAAACCTGGATAAAACCTCGGTCAGGGAGGACAGTCCTGGCGGGATTAGAACCCCGTACCTCCCGTTCACGAGTCTACGCCTTAACGACCTCGCCACCCTTGGGGGTCCACCGAGACATGCCGGCATAGGAATTTTGAGAAAATGAAATATGTTTTTTCCATTCACGCAATACATATAAAAATAGTTACACCCCAAACATATTTGATAAATCTAATAACATTCCAACTGTAAATCCTAAGTTAACTATCTAAACATTAGGTCATAAATGACATTGAAGTTAAGAATATATTCATTCCGTCTGTGAGACCTCAGCTTTATACAATCAAATGTCCAATAGAGTGTTCCAGCAAAATTTACACTAAAAATCTCTGTGAATTGATTATGGACTTAATTAACACTGAAAAAAATTGTTAACTATGACAAATGGTGGGCAGTTTTTCTTCGGAAAACTCATGGTTTCATTGTAAACAATAATACGCCCATACAAAGAGAGGGAAATGTTCGGTATCTATATATACCATAATTAAAAATACACATCTGAAAGGAAATGTGTTTTTGTGACTTTAATTACAGATCTACAAAGAACACTGTAGCTAACTGATATATCAAAAATATATCTCTACTGTTCAAGGGAAACGTCAAAGGTACGGTATGTAATGCCCTAAACTTCTATATGCACAGCTGGATCTGTATTTATATAGAAAACTAACCTGGAGAACATAAAGAAAGTTTTAAACACATTCCATTTGCGCTTAGAAACATTCAAATAGTTTAATTTCTCTTATGTATTTACTTCAGTTTTCAAAGATAATTTTGGTCTTATTTTAACTTAAAACAATTTGTTGATTTTGTAGGCAAGTTATTGTGCATTGCATTTGCAAATTTTATGTTCAGTTGCAGTATTGATGGATATATTACAGTTTTGGAAATGAAAACGATGAATTAAATGTACCAATAAAGAGTATTTCTTTCCATGTCCAATTATATGCATAAAGGAACCCGTGTCAGCAGTTTTCAATCACAGTTTTTTTTAAATTCAAAAGACCAAGCTTTTAGTTTTACAGATCAAAATATTCATCATATAAATGTTAACATAAATATGTAAGGAAAACACATATTACCAAAATGAGTTCATGTTTTTGAGTTATTTTTTGTAACATAGGTAGCCAATGCTTTCAGTATTGCTTTCAGTTTGGTAATGCGTGAACTGCTATTGCCGTACGCCTGTGAGTAAAGCCAATGCAGACCGCCACCGGGCTTCTCAACCATTATTTTTACTGAAAGCATAACGTTATATTGTATTTACATCTGATAGTAATAAGCAGTACTCCGTGTCTTACGAGATCTTGTAAACGATGCCCATCAGCGGCAATAAATTGCAGGCTTCTGCGATGGAAATTCCTGTATTTTATGTAACTTTTCTTCCACAAGGCGTTTCTTTTCACTGAGAGATCCCGTCTCTTGTAACATTTTAACAAGTTGACCAACAGTTTCCCTAACTGGAACACATTCTACAGGATATTTTCTTGCTAATCGCCTCATACTTCTCGGCAAGAATCAGTTTTCACATATGTATCACACAAAAAATCCGATTCTACAAGACTGTATGTTGTGACTTAACTAACGAAGAAAATTAGCACAAAATTTGCACACATTGAAAGCACCGGGTAACACACCCATTCGCTGACAAAGTCTCCTTCAAACTACTTACAAGCTGGTACCTGCACATGGTGACTGGCTTCTTCCAGTACGCAGCCGCGCTCTACTAGACATAACTCAATTATATGTGTATAACATTTCGCATGTTTCTACCACATGTTTTGGCAATTTCATCTATTTCATTAATCGAGATCGATTTTCACCGTCACGGGTGACCGAGGTCGTTAAGGCGCGGACACGTGAGCGGGAGGTCTGGTGTTCGAATCCCACCTGGACCGTCCTTCCTTACTGGGGGTTTTCCCAGGTTTTCCTCAATCCTCATAACTGTACCTTAAGTACAGGGGAGGTACCTTAAACTTAGGCCTGAAACGCTTCCTTCCTTAAAAAATATCCTTTCACAATATATAATTTCATTTCATGTATCATCAGTGTACACCGCCTGTGGTGCCTCAGTAGTAAAAACGGGCGTTAAATACTACTCAAAAAAAAAAGAGATTGATTTGATTTTTACAAATTGTCATAAAGTGTGTTAATGTTTTTTCGGTGCAGAGATAAATTTTTAAGCGTGCTCATTGGAGGAATGTATGTTGGAATATTTAGTGTGAATTTTTCTGAAATGGGCATTGTTCACCGCCGAAACAAATGCGTTACATAAATCTGGATAATTTTGTTGAAATGTTGAAAGCTGAGGCTGACATGGGTTCTGTTATAAGAGCTTATTTCAATGAAGCACTGACGCAATAACGGTATTCTTACATATATTTAGTTCTATTGTTACAGAGCAATAATACACAGAGGAAAGTTAAATAATTAGTTATTTAGTTCTAAGCCATCACCAATGTATCTTTAAATGCGATTTATTTTAGAATCAATTTCACCAAAATAAAAGCATTACTATCTCAAGAGAAATGGTGTTGTGAACGAGGAACTTATAGGAAAAGTTCAAGGGAATATTTCGTTGTTATGGATGTTGTTGTGAACTGAGAAAAGAATACAATAAAAAACTACTCTCAGGAGTCCTATGTACGTATATTTCGGCTGATAAAACAAAGATGGGAACTACGCTTTGTTGGGAGTTTATGTTTGTCTGTGTCATGTGGATTATAATGTTTCCGGCCTGTGGGTTACATTCAAACGTCTACCACACTTTTCATACTTTATTTGTTAGTCCACTCCTTAGGGATTCGAAACTCAACCCTACGTATATGTCATGATATGTGGCAACCTACCGCTAGCATGCGTATGTATAAGAGTGTGGGAAGAGGAGGATCGAAACAGGAAAAGAGAAAGCCAAGAGAGAGGTAGATAAAAAGCGTAATTCAAAGAGCATATGCTTATATAGTATGCTTCCCAAGTTCTGGATGTCTCTTATGCCCTCTCAAGTAAGCAGTATTAGTGGCAGGTTGTAGTAGTACCTGTTGAACGATCCTTCACGCAACCGGTTTGGCGGCGTGCGGCCGACCGGCGAGGTTGGTCGCTGCGTCGGCGGTGCAGGTGACAGGAAGTTCACAGTAAATATAGTGCGGTTTGTCGCATAAGTAATTTCTAACATAGATAACATAAACACTTAAAAAGAAAAGTAAATTACTCACACATACTAAGCAAGGAGATGCTGAAACTGCCTCTTTTTGTTGTTCAAGCACATCTGACACCTGCTTAGGAAGTTGCTCATTACACTCTGCAATTCCCTTTAAGAAATTGCAGCAATTTCTTGACGATTGTTAGTTTTAAGTTGAGCTAAAGTGTGTATATTTGTTTTGTATCTTTCTCTTTTGATGCCCCCACCCCACAGATTTAAAATTAAACACTGTTAATTGTTTCCTGGAAAAAAATCAAACACAAATACTCTTTGGGGAATAGAATACTTTTATTGTTCCATTGCACTTGATACACTTTCACCCAATACGCTGTATTGCGTCGCCTAACAAACACGTACTACTTGTGCAAGATTTCAACTCACACTGAAGCCTCGCGTAGTGGAGGGAAATATACTCCCCTCCTCCGCGGAGATAGCGACTGTTGCGTCAAGCACTGCTCATCCAGTAGTAGTAGTAGTAGTAGTAGTAGTAGTAGTAGTAGTAGTAGTAGTAGTAGTAGTAGTAGTAGTAGTGATGGGGATAGTACAAGTAATAGTGCTGTAATAGTAATAAATATAAACTATGAGGTGTTTTATGCCTTGATTTTTAACGCTATAAATATTTCATACTTTAAGGAACAATACGACGCAAGAAAACCAATATCACTTTAGGTTACTTATTAAAATTCAAAGAATACGTTAACAATAAAAAAAAGATCATATAAGAACTTTTTAACAGCTTGCTTATATCTTTAAAAACAGAATGATGCAGTAAAATATAACCAACCCTTAACTTATTTGATAATTTATTATGAAAAATGACAGAATTCCACTCTCCCACTTTGAATTACACTTATACAACTTTACTACTGGCTGGCCCACGAAACACTGTTCCGGACTTGGCGAGCCAGCCTCAAGTGTGCATACTGCCAAGGCCTCGGGGAAGCAAATCACGAAGGAATACTGGTAAAGAAAAAAAAGTGGGGGAGCAGACATTGTGTTATCGCAACCCATAGTGGGATATGTGTCAGCTTGTGGCGTGAGAAAATATTCTCATCCGTGCCGTATCAAAGAATTGGATAAATGAAGAAATACGTGCGTACCGTTCCGTTAAACGAATTGGAGAACTATACAGCCAAATTTCCTGGTGTTGGTGTTCTTTCAAAAAGAAATATATAAGAATTAATGAAAAATTAGCAAAAAACAGGACCAGTTGAAAATGCGAAAAAATAATTAAATAAAACAGAGTCCTTCCGTTCTTACACTTGCTCTGATCATATATATTCAAGCGTGGATGATCAGAACAGATACAATGACCACTTTTGTTCACGAGGTGGAAGTCAGGTTTTTGTAAGCCATCCTGTACAGTGATCTAACAGTTCTCATGGAGCATTTTCCTCGAGTACGAAATATGTTGCAAAACTCCTACTTCATAATCAATGTTAGACTCTTTCATATCAAAAAGACATTTGTTTAACTTTTGAAATTAACGACTTTTCCAAAGTTGTTAAACTTCGGTCTTGTAGTTATTGAACTTCTAACCGAAATTTATTCTTGGTTTAAGATCAATAAATTCGCTACATTTTTAAAATAACATTTTCTTTCTTTTCTTTTTCCATATGGACTAAACGCCTTAAAGCTTTTATTTTAGGTTAATATTTCTTGTATTTTGCTAAGCTTGTTTGCCAAACAGGCTAGCATTCAGGTTTTTAAAAATCCTAGGACTCAGCTACTTCTGCTTTTCGCCTTTGAACAGCAAAATACAATTTGTGGATGGATTTGGAAAACTCGAGGAGGAAGCCGATGACAATATCTAAAAAGGAACTTTAAATGCTTTTAAAAGTGGAATGAAGGCTGGAATGCCTGTGTGAAGTCTCAAAATAGGTATAAGGTGTTAAATTCATAAATATCTTTATTCCCTCTCTGAGGACCTTTATTATTAAGTCCGCGTGATAAATGTAACGATGAAAGCGTAATGTGTTATAAATTATGTCATTTTACCCGCTTTAATTTAATACTGAATGTGTTTATATTCAAGCTATAGTGCAACTAGTGACATTATATACATTTTTTAAAAAAAGTTATAAAGTATTACATGGAGGAATTTATTAGATTAATAAATTTTAGATATAGCGACAATCACGAATATAAGTTATATGTATTTGGGTGGACCAGAGAAGACACTGCAAGCAAGAAAAAGAGTAATAGTGGAATATTTGCCGAAAAATCAAGGAAATAATATGATGTTGCATAAGTATCCATGTTAGTAGCCCTAGAACCATATCAGGCTGGAAGCCATATTGCTAAGAGTTGATCCCATCATTGCGTCTATTCAAGTACATCATTTTCTTTAAGTGCGAGAAAAGTGCATTTTTCATCAAACAGTATATGAAGTATGTAAATAAAATGTGATGATGATAATAATGATGATAGTAGTAGTAGTAGTAGTAGTAATAATAATAATAATAATAATAATAATAATAATAACGAAATTTTAATTTGCAATTTTATCCCACGAATATACGTTTAAAATATTTGCGATGTTGGTAGCATTATTAGATTTAGATAAAGTTTTCCATGTTTCTCCTAGTGAGACATACACAAACAAGGAAAGTTTCGCAATGACTGTAATACATTTATTTGATAAATTTCAATTTATATAATATTAAGAACTGTCTAAAACTATTGTACGATACATTAAACTGTTCATAGGCTTGCTCAACTCGCTCCGGCATCGTTTTGAAAATATCTTACCCACAAAATAAAATGCCATATTTAACACATATATCATAAATGTATATTTACATGTAACGTATTATCTAGAAAAATATATAAATCAAATGCAATGTAAAAATACCAGTTTCTTTTTTAATTCTTTTAGCACATAACGTCAATGCAGACAAAAGTGCCTCGTGTTTGCCTAATGCAAATTACGACATATATATTTAACAGTTGAAAAGACCAGATGAGAACTCGGGGCAGATGTTTTGCATCTGTTGAAATTCCTTCATGGAAAGATTAAAGTAAAAAGCTAAAAACAATATTAAAGCAAAGTGCCGCTTGTTAATTTCGTCATTTGGAGCTAACCCTCTATTTTCTATGAATTTGCTGCACCGAATTTTCGTGCTGCTCTTTTTGCTGCGGTTGAAATACGGCAGAAGTTAGTTGCTTTTAAAAAACACAAACAAACATTGCCTTCATTGAATTGTTTACCACGGACTAACTGTCCCTTTCATGCTTCTCTCATATTTTTTTAAAAAATGATGAAAGGATTTTTGTATTATTTTAATACTGTTCATCTCCTAATTTTTTCATCTCTTTTCCTCGTTTTCTATTGTTTGTAAAAGAGAGAGGTTTAATTTTATAGGAACCGCTTTTAAATTAAAAATCATCAAACGTGCCCGATCGAATATTTTATTTTAATATGCACTCTCGCGGAAGCTTTGATGCACATTAAAGGGGTGTTCAATGTTCCGAATTCCTTTCTTGTTTCCAGCATTTGTGAAACTCTTATTACTGTTAATAAGCATTAATAAGTAGCTGCAAGGTACTTCTTGAAATGTTCTATACATATGATCTACGATAAGATCTTAGCCTACACGGTGATGACTAAAATAAGAATTTTGACGCGAGTAGATGAGAGGCCGATATGGAAGTAACGCCAGATTTGTAATGTAAGAACAAAGATTGGAAATTAGCAAAAAGTATATAGGCTATGTTTAATTTCGGATTATCTCAACTGATTTTATGTAAATAATTAAATTAATAGTTATAGTTATTATAATTCTGCATCAGAAATCGGTGGTAAGTGTTCCATTTGGAAAGAAAACAAAAGTATATGAATTTTCATATTGACGGGCTTAGGAGTCTTCCGCAAAACTAAAGCTATGTTCAGCCGCAGAAGGAATGCAATAAAGGAGTAGGGTGACCGTTTAATTCAGTCATCCGTCTCCTGCATCTTTGCAATTGAGGCGGACAAGATATAGAAATTATTATTTCTTACTATAAGGATAGCTAAGTTTGAATGGTTCCCCTGGTTCTTAAGTATCCAAAGTAGGTCTTAAATTTGATGTTTCAACTAGTTTATTGTTATTGTTATTATTATTATTATTATTATTATTATTATTATTATTAATTTACAAAAATATATTTACACAATCTGTGTCGCCTGTGGGAAACACCAAGAGCATGTGATTATCTTGTTCCGCATTTTTTTATTTTAATAACATAATTTTACATTTTATGTAATCGATCGAGATGGCACAGAGGTAACACTTGGAACTCGCGAGAGTCTCGGGTTCAATTAATGTTGGGCTGGCCATTCTGACTTTGGGTATTTCCGTGGTTTCTGCTGGTAACTTGGGTCTTCACTGTTATGAGAAACATTAAACGGTAAAACAAACAAACAAAAAGAATTATTACAAAGTAGGAAGTGACAGGAAAGGCAGACTTTGTTCCTAGTGGTGAGGGGAAGCAAGTGCTTAGGAAATGTT
Source organism: Metallyticus violacea (assembly GCA_030762175.1). Lineage (NCBI taxonomy): Eukaryota > Metazoa > Arthropoda > Insecta > Mantodea > Metallyticidae > Metallyticus > Metallyticus violacea. Next base: position 115,529,045 of record CM060832.1, read on the forward strand.
GCTGTCTAAGCGTCCGGTAGGGTTCTGTTTGGAGCTCTCGGTACACTTTGAGTGACACATTGCTGGTATCGGGGTGACTCTCACGGGCCCGCCGGTGTTTGGGACTTACCAACTCTGGAAACGCTAGGGACTAAGCCTGCGCTCGTTCATCACTTCCGCATTCCTCGCCGCTCAGTGTATTCTCCATTTCATTCCTTCCTCCCGGAGGTGCCCCTCACAGTATATGTAAATAGATTAATCAGTGCCGCAGTACGAAATACTCCTCCATACCAACCCCTAGCTCTAACCCTAATCTACATTTTATATAATTTTGTTCCATTATACAATAGAAAAAGAGGGGCGCCCCTATAAATTATAAGCAAAATGTTACGCGCTACATAGTAAAACACTCATAACAATATTATATTCAAATGATATCGAAACCCAGATCTTCCTCTCACATGTCCACACTATAATGACCTTGGCCACTTTTGTCGGGTCACATTTGGGCATAATTATAACTACATGGAGGAGTCAATACTTTCATGTCCTCCTTTGACATCTTATGCAGATTTCCGCCGAAAGATAAGCTAATCGATAACGTCTTTACGGTATACATATCTTAAATTTGTCTCCTTTTAAGTTTTCTCATAATTTGTTAATTGTATCTATACATGTGTATATGCTCATAGCAGTACTTTAAAGTTCGTGGAACTCTGGGAGAGCCTCGTCGACCCCCAGTAGTCCATGGATCACAGTTTAAGGACAATTGGTTTATTTGAGTGTGTCAACATTATAGGTTCTGAGTACAATTTAAATAATGAACTGTTTGACCGAACGTTTGATAGACTGCTGTCATGTAAATGTCATCTAATGTCTCGTATGAAATGAAAAGAACCTAGTGTATTACAAAACCGTGTGCTGTTTATTGGACCCTTGTGCCTGCTGAAGTTTCATTGCAATGGCACTACTTCTAATAGAAATTTAAGGCTACTTTTATTATATGAATGATTTGGTGTTATTACTAATTATATAGGTGCAAGAATTAAGGACTCAAAACTACATTTATTAAGATAATGGATTGATTTGGATGTTTATTATGTAGTATATAATTTGAAGATTAAGAAATGCGTTTACTATGGATTGTTATGGTTATTTCTTGTATATGTATATGATCTGATATGTATATGATTTCGGTAGGTAACAGTAATTTGCAAGATACGTTGTGTTTATTTTCAGGTTATGTTACAATTTGTTGACCTGAGCCACCTGTGAAAAACCCTTAGAAAGGGACAGAGATACTTGGTAATAGATAGACTGCGTGTTATTAGGTTAACAAAATTGTAAAGGGAACAAAAGGCAACAGGGTTTTCTTTTGTTATGGTCACGAGTCTGTCACTCTCTGGGAATATTTTGGTAGGGAGATAGCCAACAAAAGCAAAAGGCTTAAAACCCTTTTAGATGGATCAAGTCAGGAAAATTGCTGTAACGGGTTGTAAAAACGGAATATGAGGAGCAACTTTGAAAGAAATAAAATTCTAAAGGGAATTAAAATGTTAAAATCATGAGTAAGTGTTTTATAGCAGACAGACTGGGAAAGATAGAATTAAAAGAATATGCCGCACATTCAGGAGAATAGGGACTGATAGTAATGGGAATTGTACGTGCGCTATTGCGAAATCTTAGTTCCCAGATCTAGATAAATGAATGGGGAAAGAAAATTGAAAATGTCAAATTATCAAAGACTAGGCCGAAATATATGACATGAGTTACCATCCAGGAATGCCTTTGCAGTGGGAAAAAGTAAATATCAAAAGGGGAGAATTATTTAAACCAATGGTCAACGTCTAAAAATGAGCGAATGAGATTAACTTAGCAATATAATAAATATTTTGGGATAGCCAATAGAGAGCTTATCAATCGAGAGTAAAATAGGAAAAGTAAAGAGTTTTTATTTCGAGTGGTAGGAGCTAGGAGATAGAACGCGGAATGTCAGGCAGAACAGAAGTTATTGGTTGACAGATATCGGAGTTGGGGAGACAGACAGTCGCGGACAGATATTGCAGTTGTGTGGTTGAGAGATAGAGCACCGATAAGAATTAACACAATTGTTCGAATTGAGAATAGCTGGCGACGATAGATGCAAAAGTAACAAAGCATAGGTAAAGGGTTAGTTAGCCCAGCATAGACAGACTGCAAATGGTTAGTTATAGTTTTCAGATTAGCAAATGACAAAGACAGAAAGGTAAGGCAGAGAGTAGAAGTGGGGGAAAAAGCATATCAATCATAACAAGATAATAGTAATTTGCTAGGCAATGGCGAGCAGTCCGATATTGATAAGACTGGTGCCTTGAATTTTGAATAAACTGTTATTGAAGAGAACTATCTAGTGTGTCCACTGTGCGATAGTTTCCCAGTTCCCGTGGATCCACATAAAACTCCAGTGAATCCTAAGACCTACATCTTATTTAAATTGGAGCAACCGACTGAATTAGGAACCGACATAACAAAGAAGAGCAATAGTCCGACAATCATTTTCCAACAAATAAGCCACCGCATCACGCGTACGCACCTATATTAAACCACCTCCAGATTACGCACCCACCAACTAATTAAAACCGCTCCATACTGGAATAAACACTCTCTTCCTAATACTTTTATATTTTATGAAGATGTAACTAAGGAAGAAGACTGCCTTTTACCTTTAAATGATGCATGTCTACAACTACTATTGGCACTGATCATTTTCTCATTATCATTGCAAGTTATCCAAATATTTTTAGTTCAATTCAATGTTAATTTTAAGAAGATATACTAATATCGATTTCTAATACGTTTATTACCACGAGAGCATTTTAGAGCTGACAAAAAAATCCACGCACTGCTGCAGCGTTTAAAATCATTATTGTGATTAGTCAAAAACTTTATTTTTAATGTCAAGGAAAAAACAACGAACTGAATTATCCTGAAATAAAGATATTCAATTGTAATAAAAATTCACCCTTCGTATTTACCTTTTTCTTAGACTATCACATCTTTGAGAATCGGATTATAGAAAGAAATATTCCCCAGTTATGACCCCAGTTGAAAGCAGTGATCCTAGCAGCAGTTTGCTCGTCTGGACTGTTGCCCTTTTCTTTATTCCGTTTGCAAAGGCAGCGGAATATAAATATTAGTTTTCCGAGGTATTTTAAGGCAGTATTGCGAGTTAAACTAAACCTAATATCTTTCATTTACTTTCACAAAAACGAACAGTTCAAGCCCTTATTTATCTTGAAAAGAAGGCGTTGGAGACCTTCCAATATCTATAAATAGGTAAGAAGAGCAGAAACACATATCTATAACATTTGCCCCATACAAACGTTTATTTCTTGTGGTGGATATGAGCATCGCACAGTAATTTTGATAAACTGAATATTATTTGTTACTGAACAAATATAATGCAAAGTACTGTTTAAAGGATGCTTATAAGCGATGAAAAAAGTAATGAGTGCATTAAAGTAATATTTATTTAACATAGAAAATCCAATTTCACACACTTTAAAGTTTTTATATAACAAATTTTATATCTTTAAAATACAACTCAAAATTTAAAATTACATTTTGACAACCCTACTTTTTGCAACATTAATTACTTTCAACTGTTCTATCATAAAATTATGTAAGGCAATAACCGAGTAGTCAACAAACAAAACACCGCCGCGGATGGGCGAGGTCGTTAAGGCGCAACTCGTGAACGGGAGGTTTGGGGCTCGAATCCCACCAGGACCGTGGGATTCGAAGAGTTTTTCCCAAGTTTTCCTCAGTCCTCATAACTGGCAAATGCCGGAGAGGTACCCTAAACTTAGGCCTGGAACGTTTCCTTCCTTAAAAATATCCTTTCGCAATTTACCATTGCATCTCATGCTTCATCAGTGTAACCGCTTGTTGTGCCTCAGTAGTAAAAATGGCGTTAAACACTACTCATAAAAAAAAAAAAAAAAAACCTAACAAAACTGTTCTTCTTACATTCTGTATTAAGATGAGCTATGTAAGAGGGTGTGTTATATTATAAGTAACAAAACTGTTCACCTTACATTCTGTATTAAGATGAAGGGTAAGAGGGTGTATTATGATATAACTATTTCTTCTCACAAGGACTTACATAGGGAAACAACAAACAGGAAATTGATGGAGAAAATGGATCCATTGAGGGATAAGAAAATGTCATTATTCTTTGAAACTTAAAGAACACATAGTATCAAAAGACCTAAAAACTAATCACAAGTAACGTAAATTTTATCTGACAAACTCCTGAAAGGAAACTTTATCTATTACTTGAAAGTTTCATATTAAAAAAGTCTCTTCAAGAAACGCTCTCGGGTTGTAACAAAGAAAACCGTACCAAAATTCAGTTATACCAGCGCGAAAATATTTAACTTATTGAAACAGGTTCTTTGACCGACCGGAAAAAAAAATCGCAGGTATCTTATGTTCACAGAAGCAAATGATGAAATAAGAGTTTCCGTTAAAGCCCCCATCATTCCTTAGATCTTCGGTCTGTGATTTTTATCTTTGGAGGGCATGGAAAAATAGAAAATATGCAACTAACCCTCACGCACTGGAGGAGCATAAAAACCAACATTCAAAACGAAGTTAGTTCCTTTAATGATGTGGAACCAATGCTTTCCAGTGACACTTTACCTAGGAGACGTGGACTGAGTCAAACGGGCAACATTACTGCACCTGCTTGGGAGAGTAAGTGCCAAATTTGGATATTAAATATTTTGTAACTAAATTTTAAAATATGAAGTACTTGAGCGCCGCTAGTCTATGGAAAAAATACTGACGGCAACACAGAGTCTAACCGCCTACCGCCTGAACTGTATCTCAGGACTTTTAAACTGCTCTCACTGTATAATGTTCACTACATTCCAGAAAACTAATACATAGGCTGTTCGGACTTTTTGTTTGGGCCAGATATTTATAGAATTCCATCTGTTTTCTAATTTTTAGTTCTGTGTATGTGCTCTTTTTTTTTTTTTTTTTTTTTTTTTTATCATCCGCATGCGTAATTCTAATTAACTTTTAAATCATTTCTCTAACTTTTCAGTATTGCGTTTCTGCATTACGCGCTCTTTCTTAACATCCGTTCAGAGATGTTTCTACGCTTTTCCATCCTCCAATTTTCTCTTTTTCAGTTAAGAACTTCATTGATAAGGTCTTAAAAACCACTTCTCTTTACTTAGCTGATTCAATTTTCACTTCCTACCTATCTCTTCCAGCTTCCAATGATGGAGACGTTCCAGCACTAATTTTTTTCCCTTTCCTTCTTCTTATAAGCTTTCTCTACTTCTGTTCTGCAATTCTTGCACTTATTTATCTACCCCCTCCTTCCAAGAGCGAAGCATAAACCGCTACATTGCCCTGCTTAGTGAGCTCCTGACATCTGACGGCAGTTTCTGCAACTTCCTCCAATGTTATTGATTTGGGATTTCTAAGTAGTTGGTGCGTGCTCCACAAGATGGCAAACCAGCATTATTTCTATCACGGAAATGGTATTACCTAATTATTCTTATATACTTGGAACTTTTTATTACTTATTTTTATTTTTTGCATGTTTCTTTGCGCATTACATTATGTAGTGATGTAGAGCTATATCGGTTGGTAAACTATAGTGAAGGAATACAATCAACATTTTATTCATGTTTAATATTGTTTGTTAATTATAGTTTAATTATATGTAAAAGATTTGTATTATTAACAAATGTAATATACATATTTTTTATTCAACTCTTAACTTTTCTTACAGCTATTAGGAAACAATTTTTGACATTATCTGAAAGGAAGTATTCGGATGTTGTACTAGGATGTGATTGTATTTTATTAGTGCCAAAAGTTATAGTACTGCAGTTAATGGAGGAATAATGCATGCGTTGCATTTGGCTAAACATCAACGTCCCTTTTAACCAGTTACATTGCCAATGTTAATAATATCTTATGTACACAAATTTTATTGATATATAATCATATATTTGCATTTTTATGAATTAACCAAGTTTTACTTACCATGATTCGATGTATGTCGTTTTTAAAATGATAATAAAGGAAGCTGAGGTTAATTTCAAAAATTAGATTAGGCTAAATTTAGCTCTCTCTCTCTGTATAATTTTCTGGCTAATATATGTAATTCCTTTGCAAACGTGAAGCAATTTTATTTTTCAATCTGTATCAATTATGCAGAATATTGGAGAAATATTTAGCTTTCATTATTGCAATCAATTAAATCTTGGATTTATGTGTGGTTTTTTACTATTTGGAAATATCACAAAATAATAATGTCTATATAAATTTACATTTATATAGACATTATTATTTTAAAGTTTACTGCAATAAGCATAGAGGTATATTAATAAAGGTAAAAATAAATAAGCATTCAACAACATACCTCGCAACTTTAGAGTACGTTAAGCACTTTTATTAATAAATCATAAATCAGTTTTACATTATGCGTTATACATTTGCGAAGTTTCCTTCCCTTAAAATGTATCTGAAATAGTATTTTTGTCAAGATTATGTTCAATTATTTAGATTTACTAATTTACTTTTTACTTCTAATATTAACTAAATCTGATTATTTTGGGCTTTTTTGCCATTGTTTTTATTTTTCATTGGCTCATATGATCTGTTAAGACTCTGGACAGGTCATAGGCCTAAACTTTGTAAATCGATCTTGACATTTTCATTTTTATTGTAATAGATATCGAAAGTTTTATATTTCCACATACTGTAATTTTATTAAAAATTTCAAGTTTGATCAGCTATGTAATACAATGCTTTCATTTTGTACAGTTTTGATTACTGGATGACATTACATATACAGCACTTAAATAAAAATTCGTAAATAATTCAACAAGAAAGTCACTAATATTCATTAATATTATGATGAGATGAGTTTATGTTATCCCTACATGGCAAGAGCCTCCTACTACAGTGGACTAGACTGAACAGCAATAAATATTTGAAAAGACATCTAATTTAATTTCTTGCTTTTAAGAGGAAAACCGGAAATATCGACGATAGTGTTGCTGTTTGGAGAAATGATAAATTATCATGCATATTATTTGCTAAAAGAATGAAAATCGCAATGATCCTATCTATCATGATATAATGTCCCCGCCTCCCGTTATTGCACGCAGTACATGCATAGCTGGTTACAAATTCAGTATATTTCCAAGGCCATACAAGAAAACGGGAGCATACTATCGGTTCTACGATTGGAGAAAACCGTTTAGTAAAACGATGAAACATCGAATGTTAACGGAAATAATCAAATGAAACGGTAGTTTGCGACTATCGAATAATTCCACATTTTTCATTCGGGTTGACCATCACTAACATAATGGTTAATAATAGTTCATAGACTGATACATTAATTATAAACGGTAGTATCAGTAAAATGCGTATATTCAAAAGGTTTATGTAAGCTAGAATATTCGAAAAATAAGGCGGAACTCTTGGATTGAACACTTAAGGATACTCATATCATAAATGTTTATTCACGATAGTAGTGAAATTTAAGACTTCCTTACCCAACTTTTTACGTTATTTGTACATTCCTTTAAAACGGCAGTGTGTTATCTTAAGTTGCAGAGTTTGTTAGTATACAGGTATGCATATGATTTACAAATGGCTATGCACAAAAATACGGTAATTAGTATCAAATATGTTTATAATTTATGTGAAATATATAACGTGTTATGTTCATAACTCATGTTAAATTTATTTCATATTTGATAATATGAGATTTTGTAGAATTTATAATATGTAGAAATAGCAAGAAAATAAAACATATAGTTATTGAACACTACAAGATGGGAATTATGAAATCAAAGGTCAAATAGCTAAAGGAAACACAAAAGCATTTCTCCTAAGAGAAGAGGTTAGTTTTTTCTCTTTTTTCCTTTTTTTTTTTTCTCTTTATTTTTGTATTGCTTGGTATATTCAGGCGATTTCATTGTCTTTAAGTATATTGTGTCCTGCGATAAGTTGCAAAATAGTTTTAAATAATTGCACGAAAAAATCCGAGTATTTAAAACACATTCAAAAGCCGCTTTTTATAAAATGATCATTTTAAAAATATACATGTGTTTTAATTAGTCACTATAAACTTTTTAATTTAAAGAGAGCTGTTTTATATATTTTCGTTATACAATTTCATTATTGTCTTTGTAGTTATAATTAAGGTTTGTATTTTTTGAAAATCAGTCATAACGTTGATACTTTTATTTAGTAGCTAGACCAAGGTAACAGGCTTCTATTCTACTGGTATGATATTTAACGGTAAATTGCTTTATCAAGGACAGTACCTGTAATTGATGCACCATAAAGGTCGTCCTTTTTAATTCGTTCACGTAGCTTGTCCAGCGTTTTAAATGGTTCTCTAACTGGACACTAAACATAACAATAGTTGATTTTCGTAAAGAAATTTAATACTGTAATATCATACCGGTCATATTGCACTGCTTCATTGTATGCTTTATTAAAAGCTTTAAATGCATTATAAATATAATGTATCATATTATAAAAATAAATTTTATTTATATTTTTTGCCTTTCTGTCATTCGCATTTTGAGAGTTATGGATTCCTAAATTGAAATTTGGTTCACTCATGTATAGAAATTAATTATATATATATATATATAATCGCCCTTCTTTTGTAGAATATCATTTATTGTTATATAGTCGTCCTTCTTTCTACACTCTTTAAGCAAATTCCAATTTCTGGACAGTTATATATATTGTTTCCATTTTATAGTTATTTTTACATTTAATTTTTACTTTAATGTTCCTACTTCCATCGGAAATTTCTCTCCTTTGGCCTTATATCGGATAATTCAATCATCTGATGACCAATGCTGAGGCGGGGAACTGTATCGGTCGATAAGCCATCCCTTAAGGATAGTGCAGCTACACTAATCGGGGAGGGCGGGGGAGCTTACCGAATTGTTACATTAGTCCTTAGTCTCACGCTGCTCAGTATCGTTTGAAAAGTGAAAATAAAACGTGGTTATCTCTAAAATAAATTCTACTAAGAATACTAAATGATAAATACAATTTCATTCATTTTTCTATTATTTTATTAAAAATGTTTATTTACAATTCTTGGTGTTTGGAAATTATTTGAAGAAAAATTTCCATGTGATCGATTCATAAATTAATTGTATCCACACACTTTAGAAGAACTAATAAATACAGTCTCTAAGGTATCAATTTTTCTCAAAAATAATTAAGAGGTGCTTACATTATTTTCATAAGCAGAAGTCAGAAATGCGTGGAAAATTGAAGGCAGGTATTTCGAGAATTTTCTTGCGTTATATTGCTAAATACAAACTTTTTAAGTGTTAGAAGTATTAGACTATCACTTTAGTGTCTCTACCACCGAATCTTGTGTTGCTCCGCCCTTCACTCCCGTAGCCCAGCTGGCCGTAAGCAATGGTTTATCTCCGAAGGCAATCTTCTGCCAATTGGAATACCCGGTATTTAGTGCTGTGTGTATTTAAATCAGGTTTCGTGTCTTCATCATTAAGCATTCAGGTTGAATGCACGTCTATACTATAAGCAAATCTATTTTTCAGAGTACATATGGTGTTAAACCTTGTAACTCAATCCCACAAGTTTCTTGGCGTAGTTCAATGTAGCTTTTGCGTTTTATTGCCTATATCTGGAAATAATATATTACTATAAATAAAATTATTGAAAGAAAGTAGACAAGTTGCTTCATAGTTCATCCTTATTTTATTTATATTGTTTAAGATGATTGATTTTCCAATTGTGGTAAAATCTAAATTTGCTCTTAAACCCTGTGGATGTTGAGGTTCACCTTGAAGTTGATGAAAGGGGTTTTAACAGGTGTAAAAGCGGTGCATTAGCGATACGTAAAGCCACAGTCAAGCCTGAGAAACTGTGATGTTATCTTTGATGTGGTTAAAAGCCTCTTCATAAAGGAGACGCAGCCTTCTCTTCAACCTTGTCCGAAATTATAATATTGCTGCAGTTAGCCAAGTGTCCGGCACTTGCAGTTTATTATTCATGATGAAGGGTTGTATGTATGCTCAAGTTCTCAGGAAACGGCAACGCACTCAGAAGCTTGAAACTGTCCTCTTCGTCTTCCGTTTGTTAGAGTAAACTTGAAGCAGACTTCTCCCATGTTGAAAACGCCTTCTGGGTCCGGATATTTGCCTACATTGTAAATGTAGCGCTTTCATGGCGTAACTCTGCTTAAATTAATGATGAAGTTAATTCATTTCGACCATTGTAACCTCTGTGTTATTTTCTTCGTGTTATTGTAGTTTGAAGACTACAGCCTGTATAATTTGACAAGTTAATATAGAAAATATAATCAGAGACAACTTTCTGAATACATAAAATATTTACTCGTGTTTATATACATAAAACATTTACTACTCTTGTGTACGACGCCCTCCGGGAGGGGCTTTAAACCGTGAGTCTCATGTCAAAGAACTCCAACTTCAGTCATTTGGCCTTTCCACATCCAAATAATATCTTAATTTCCTATTAGGGACAATGAACTGACAGTTATTACTCCATTATCTGTTGGAATATAAGCGAGACCCGTGTTTTAACCAGACACCCTTACCCTGGGCAATTGAGAAAAACTGAAAACAAAAAACTGTTAATACTCATTTTGATATCAATATCAAGGCAATAAAAACTTAATATCATATGAAAAGGAACATGCTAATCATATATAATCTTGTTTAATCTCTGTCTCGCTGTGTTTTTCAGTTATGGTACACATTTGTTACCGGTAATAACCAAGAGGCCAACGTATCTATTTTATGCTTAAGAATATTTAAAATACAATTATATGAATATCACAATCAGAATGAACTTACAATTCTGAACATGCATGTACAAGTTCTTGTTTGTGTAATGCATAATCAATGTGTATGTTTGTATTCGCTTGTGCTTACTATTTTGCAAGAAACTGGTACAGCTGGTTTCTCTACACATAAATTTGAAATGTTGCATAGTTAAAACAGGAAAGTTATGCGTAATAAGCAAGCTTTGTTTTTATTTATCTTGTTCCAGGATTAAGAGTGTCGACTTCTCAAAAACTTAAGAAATGGCCACTGAGTTTTGCTATGATGTGTAGACTTTCCGTTCACACACAACCACTTAGTGTGTCAGTGCAGCTACATGCAGTGATTAGCTGACCTTCAATGCTATTAGTTGTGATTAGAATAACTAAATACTACGCCGAACAGCCCGGGATATTTTAGGAGATCAATCATTAAAAACAGCTATAAATAAGTTGGATGTAACATGGAAAAAGATTTAAAATAAATAAATAGCTACCATTTCTCCGGTGTGACCAAAATTAGTTACACCATCAAAACTGTCATCAGTAGACTGTCATCTCTTATTTTTATATAAATATTAGTCCATCCCGTACCTTGAGCCTGTAGTGTAACAGAAAAAGAGACGGTAATCAGTAATCCTTTCATCTTTGTGTTTTATTTATCTAATATAAATATTCGTCAAACTCGTACTTTGCTGTTATATTCTTTGAATTTCTAAAACATTTAAATAAACAAGGCTATGTTACAGCTTTCACAAATCAAACTAATTTATCTAGCATTGCAAAAATGTAACTGCATATATGTAACGTCAGTCATCTAAAATACGGACGTCTGGTGTAAAAGCGCAATAACCTTGATTCAGTTAGATGCAGACATCACATCTATTGAGACACTTATCCAGCTGTTGAATGTTCCTGAGTCGGGACATGGTAGGACTATAAAGTAGGTGCGTCAGCACTTCCCCCTGAGTTTCTGCAGTTTATGCACACAACAATGACAACAATAACACCATTCTAAGAGCAGTTCTGGGTGTTTTGACTTTTTCGCCCGCTGCAACTTCGTGAGTATTTCAGCATAGCATACGGCATTCACAGTTTCTCTTCTTTCTAGAAACTCCACGAGCATATGGGTCGTTTTAATTGAAAAAGAACATCGTCAAAGTCAACGTAACAAATTGAAAATTCATCTACAGAACTTCCAGTTAATGAGTAACAAAAGGCATGTCAGTTTCAGGTAGAATAATTGATGGTTGGCTGTAAATTTACCCTCTTGAACCCCAAGATTCTTACGCGGAATGTAGAAAAAGAGTGATTGATTTCTTATGAGAGTCTAAAACAATTTACCTGAGAGATATGATATTATATACATAATTAATTTGCAAATGGCACATATATACTTTAGTCCATGATATGATAATATGTTATGAGAAGGAAGTACATTTTACCGATTGGATGACCCTAAACCCCAATTGTGTATTACTTGACGCATCACGTCACCCTGAAGATCGACTTGGTTGTCTGGTACTACCTTCCTTTCCATAATGCAAACCTCACCAAGATCACCGATTCATTTATACAATCATATCTGTTATTTTTTTTAAACGACTGATTCTCATACAAATATTCTTAAATTATTTAATCAAACTCACCTATTGGTTTGTATTAAAACAAGATGCGGTCTGTTTTGTTTCGTAGATCAATGCTGTGACCTTCACAGACACATGAACAGTTATAAATATATGGATAAATATTTCCCAGCACATGATCATGTAACTCGGAGAAAAGTATAGACACATTGAGTTATTAGGACACAAATTTTTATTTCGCTTGCTATGCGGGCATATCGATGTTTCGTTTTAATATCAATCTATTTTCCACATACTCCATAATATACTCGTAGAGCTATGTAAGGTTAGATTTGTTACCTTTAGAGTTTTATTTCAATATTAATTGACTCATTTTATCTTATTATTAGTTCAAAAACGTTTGATATGTCGATTTTAAAACATTTCCTTCCTTATTTCGTTATGCTGCTATTAATTAGTCGCTGGAGTAGCACATTTCATTACAAAAATATCATAAAAGGACAGGTGTAGGTTCTTCCCATCACTTTAAAGGGATATACTGTTTACTATGTCCTAATTCATTATCTAGCTGCATATTGAGTTTTTTTAGAGAATTAATACCATGAAGCTGTAGAATCAAATACTCCCTTTTGTATTAAAACACTTAAATATAATTTATTTATTCATAGCTATTTTGCATTATACTGCTAATTTGTGTATACTTAACCAATTTTAGAGTAAAAGGAATTCCTCAGTTTTTCTCACATCGATTTATATCGTTGTACGCAGCAAAAGCTGTGCTCAATTTCTACCGTAGATCTTATACTTTATACTCTACAACGTATCATTATAAAAGACACACAAATGAATAAATGAACATACCGTTATTCCTTAAGTTGTCTGTCTCTCTCTCTCTTTGTTTCAATAGCCGGATAAACACTGAGCATGTTTGCGTGTGTAATGTGAGTTTCTTATTCTTTTCTTTTAACTGCGGGGATGATTCAGTTTTATTTCGCATATTAGCGAAAAACGTGTTAGATTTTACATAATATTTATTACGTCTTTGTTTTCAAATAATGGAACTATGGGAATGAAGTGAATAATATATAATATAGCTTATTTTATATATGATATTTAATATAAATATAAATAATTCAATAAGGATTGAATTTAAATTTACCTAGAGCGCATACTTTTATTTTAGGATAACGGAAAATATACCTTCTTGGCATTACCGTTTATGAGGTGTAAGAAAATCTGAAGGGGGGGGAAGAGAGAATAAGCCAGGGAACACGGTTCTTGTGAGATTTAAACCGTTGACCTTCCGTCATGAGTCCGTGTATTAGTGACCTTAGTTACCACCGTCGGTACTTTATATTATTATAATATAATTAGTATTATTTTTCTTCTAAAGTCCTGAGCAATCAATTTTGTTTACCGTAGTTTGATTTTGAATAAAACTTGATATAATAATTATTCAAAATTTTATATTATTTGTTTTGGAATCTAAAACAATTTATCTGTGAGATATCTCATATAAATGGCGATAGAGATTATATATATATATATATATATATAAAATGATTTTGCAAAAGGTATATACATTTACTTCATTCCACGACATGGTAGTATCTTGTAATTGGGTAAAAAATACACCTCACTGGTGATTTGACGTGACTCTCGTGAGAAATCAATCAATCAATCAATCAATCAATATTTTCTACATTCCACGGAAGAATCTCTGGGTTCAAGTGCATTTTGCTTTGCCTTGTAAAAAGACCTTTAGATTTATATTCGATAATATCTTCATTGACAAAGAGATGCGCACTATTATGAAAGTGTTAAGAATTACTACTTTGAAACAAAACTAAAACATTACAATAAAAACTTACCTTCATTTTTCATTGTATTACTGAACTAAAATAGAAGCGTTTATGGAGTGATGCTCGGATATTCTTTAGTAGATAGAAATATAACATTTAAATAGTAGGTTATAAAATAATTTCTCACCGTTAATAACACTTTTGACACACAGATGGAATTGGATCAGACATTTTAAGCGGTTAATCAAAATCATGTTACACAACTTTATTGACCTCAGGTACCAAAAACTACAGAAAAATAAAAAGATCGAGGAGAACGCGACGAGACACGGCAAATTTAAAACTACTTCGAAGGATTGAATAATCACTTCAAGTCAATGGTACTACCATAGATTTTTGAATATATTTTATTTGTGGTAAAGGTGTTCTTATTGTCTCTAAAGACATTCGTTGTAATGAAGAGCGTTAAACTGTAACTGTAAAAAAGATTGAAAAAGGATATGCTCTTGTGGATTAAAATGAATTAAAAACTGGAGGCATAAGTACTCGAAGTACAGAAAATAACTTTTGATACATTGTTATGATTGTAAAACTCAAGATTCTAAACAATTCTGTAGCATAGTTTTACGAAATATATTCATACAGACTACATTTTACTAACTGATATATTCAATGTAGAACTTAAAATCCCATTATTGCTATGCAAGTTTAAAAGACGAAACAGCAAGTCCTTGATATGAAATTTGGCATGAAATGCTTGTATGGGCTAAAATTGTTGCTCTTTAGGATAAGAGTAACAGCAACACGACCCCCCCCCGCCCCCCCACTGAACCTGCCTTTCCTTATTTGCGTGTTGCGTGTTTCCTCATAATATTTGAACCAGCATTTGTATTGTTTAAATTTTGGAAGTCTGAGGTCAATATTTTTGTAAAATAAGCTTTACTTTTCGTTGTTAGAGCAAGAAACAATTGTAGTTTCCCATTTTCGTCTTTACATAAAATGCTTTGACACCTTCTTTATCTATATTTATTGTTATCCAATTTCACGAATTTCAAAACAAAAGAAATAAGAAAAACTGCAGATAGAACTTGTTTGAAAACTTGTAATCATAACAAAGAACTTGTATTCATAATCATAACTTGTAATCATAACATGTGCACAGAATAGAGTGGATAGCGAACTTTGAAAAAGACGGGAAACTTAAGGTTCTGAGCAGCTTAGCAAACTCCAAATCTTATTTGAACTGGTTCTACACTGACTCCGCATCATTTGGTGTGTAATCTTCCTTAATTCCTATGTTCCTATGTTCCTTTCCTATGTTCTTTTAACAGCAGAAGGTAACAAACCTTAAAGACTGTTGGGCCCCATGAAATTGAATACCAAACTATTTGGCGGGATAGGTTTTTATCGTTCTCATACAATATACTTTGTTTAATTCAATCTGAGGGGATTACGGTCAAAGTTCAGATTATTCATAAATTAAGTAAATGTGGATGCATACAAATAATATTAAATAGGAGACAGAAAACGTTCAGATCTACTGTTCGCATTAACAAATACACTTTGTATGAATCAGGACTGCAGCATAGCTATAACTGTTAAACCATTTAATTCACAGTTGCCAACTACATGTACAAATGCTATAGAGGTTCTATGTGTTTATTATTCTAAGCGACTGTATTATAATTAGGCTCCATGATCTTCACTTTTAATTGCAATATATGTCTCAGTTTATGCTGTTCTTTTGATTCCTAGAAAGCAAGACTTAGTTATTGACTAGACTTTTCCTTTACATAGGAAGAGGAGTTTATCTCTTATAAATGTTACTAAGATGAACATTTTGTGATATAGGTTCCTGTAATATCACTACGTTTTAGTGCAATTTCTTGCAGGTCCCTTATGAAATTATTAGTCACTTCATTTGAGCTCTTTGTTGTTTATATTACGTTAAATATTTTAATTTCCAGACATTACTGATTTAAATAACCAGTTTGTATTTTTGTTAACATACTTATACAAGGTCCTTAAATTGAGGAGCAGTTTTTAAATCAACAACGGCTTCATTTTGCATACTGTATTTCAATATTATTGAAAATAACAAGCAATATACACAAGTGTGAATTAATGAGTGTACTTATTCAAATTAACATACATACTAATAATTTTACAACCTTCGTACTGCCTTTCATAATACACAAAAAGTACATTAACTAAATAAATAAGTAAATACGTCATACTTCCATTGCTTAACGCAGTTGAAATAATAATAATAATAATAATAATAATAATAATAATAATAATCATCATCATCATCATCACCATCATCATCACCACCACCATCATCATCATCTCAATATTAGCTTAATACACACACACACACACACACACACACACACACACAGAATATGGAACCTCCTTCCCCTTGTCAGTGGAATAAGTAAACACAATAGCAGCTATACATACATTTTTTCACTTCAGTTTAGTTTTCCCCGCCCCTCCCACTGGTTTTCAGCCTTTTTAGACCTGAGCTGTCTCACCTTCGACATGAATTTGCCTATCTGCTCCTCTACCTTGCCTGCCAGTATACTACACAAGTAATAAACCAGATCTAAATTTCAGGATGGTTAATTCATCCATCACAACTCTCAAAATTATATTTTACAACATTAATAGTATTTCACTAGTTCAAAATATGCTTAAATTGATCGTATCGTACTTGAATACTATTAAATACATTTTTTTCAACGGTCTATGACATATCTGATTCTGTTCAGCGACACTAAAGGAAAATGCTATTAACCCTGATTAGTTAAACAAGTTTTCTTTACCAAACCCCTAAATAATTATATTTATGCTAGATATTCTAAATATATAAATGTTTACCTATATTTTATAACAAGTTGATACATAGGTATATATAATCGGTTCTGATGATCTAGTGGTAACCATACTTGTTTCTTAGACCCAAGGTTGCGGGTTAGAAATCTGGCCAGAGATATTTTAGGGCATGGGCGGGAAGGAAAGACCATGGTTGTTAAAGAGCGTCTTTAAATTAAAAAAATAATTAAATAGGCATATATATATGTATTGAAATATAATGATGGTCTCAACTTTAATTCTGAGAACAAAATATTGCAAACATAATTATTATTGTAATTTATAGGTTAACATTTTAATTTAGAGTATCTAGCATAATTATATCTTATTTAGAGTTAGGAATTCGGAACATTTTTGAGGTTTTGTTACTCTTAAAATTATTTTACATCTTATCCTTGAATGGTAAAATTTATTCTTGCTCTCTATAGTAATGACGTTATTATTTTAAAAATAGTTAATTTTTCATTATAAAAGTACATATAAATGCAAGTGTTTGATACATTTAGAAAGAAATAATGACGAGAGAATCATCAAACAAGTCCAATAATACAAACTAGAAGCCCGGGGTTCGATATGATGACCTAGAGCCAACTGGGAAGATTTTTTGCGCCCAAACATGCTTTATAGTCTAATCTTGCAGCGTAAGAAGAAGAAAAGCAATTATAAATTATTTTAATAATATTTCGTATTTTATTATTATATTCTAAACCTTAAAGGAACTCATATGCAAGTTATTCAAAAGATTTATGGGCGGAAATTTGTGAATATTTTGTGTATAACGCATTAAGCATATACTTATCTTCATTGTGTGAAGAGAGAAAGGCGACTTTTATACGTTTATTTGGTATCACCTACCGTCCGGTACTCATGAACTTTGGTGTCAGTTGTCACCGTTTACAAAGTGGCATCTAACGTTAAAGAGAGTTAAAAGTCGGTTCGTTACCATTATTTAGTGAAACTTAGGTACATATTTATAAAGTACAACCCTCGCAACAATACATTCTCAGACGCTGTGCACAATTTGTAAAGGATAGCATTGGATACCCCTCTGTATCAGACGCTTTTAACTTGACTTGCTCGTTCACCAAACTTAATACCGTGTTATTTTGCTTTTATTTTATTTGATGTGATTTGATGTGATTTTATGTGATAAAATGGAACTAGAAACGTTTAATTCTATGATGTAAGATGCATTAATATTGAGCTTTTATAATCACCTCAGCACTTCAGATGTTGCCCTGATATATTTATAATTTCATTTCAATTCGAATAAGTTATCAGCTATTTGACATATTTTTTGCAGGACATTGGTACTTAGTACATCAATTTTTTAAAAAATCGAACAGATGATGTAACTGGAGCAAATGCTCGTTGAACCAGCGAATTCATGTGCATAGAGTAAATCGTTAATTGACGTAAGTACTGGAGAAATGAAGAATATCTTAGAACTATTTTTAATATTTCTTTGTGTAACGTTGAAAAGGTGAATATCATTTTCTAAAAGAGATGAACTGCTTTTTTCCCTTCGTATTTTTTTTCCTGCTCCAATTACATACGCAATATCCACGTACAAAGTGTAGAGTAGCTGGCAACAAGTGAGCAAACAGAATTCTTAATTTTTGCTTGCTGCTACAACTAACCCTTTCAGTGAAGCAAGAAGAGAATTTAAAAACTGTATGTGGTGTTGTACAATGTCAGCTTTTCTGCTGCCAGAGCAAAAATTCTAAGAATCCAAGGGGCAAAAATATGAGAGGCACCATTAAAGAAAAAAAAAAATCTTTCAGAGGGGGAAAACATATCAACTATAATAAACGTTCTGATTGTACAGTTTTTAACACTCAAAAAAAAAAAAAAAACGTATCATCAAAATAATTAAGGTAATTGTAGGCTTACTTAGAATAAACAAAACCAGCTAAGCGCTTAAATTTGGAAAAATATAGTGAAATAAAATAGGCATGTTAAAATGAAGCAACATTATTTATTTTAGACCAACTGAATGAATTTAATGATACAACAGAAATATAAATCATTTTATTTGTTTAGGTATGTAAAATTTACAATTTAAGTTCAATCTGCATTTAATCAGCTGACATCCTGAATTCCACTGTCCATATCGACACTTCAATACCTATTTAATTTATAGGTATCGTCCATATATTTAGGCTCAGATACAGTTATTGATTATCAGCGATCAAATATATTTCCTTCAGTTAATGTGCATGCTTAGAAAATGATTTATTATAATGAAATTGATTGAAAATCTATTGTAATGCTCTACGCTCTTATTCTTCTCTGTTTTAAACTTTTTAATGGGTACAATAAATGGGTAATTCATACTCTCTTTGGTGAGCCAGGTTTTCTAGGGTAGGGAATGTGTTGGGCATCAAAATTAAGGAAACGCTTAGAAAAAAATTGAACTGGGATTATTTGATTAAGGGGACAAGGCACTACACACAATAACTGGAAGATAGTTAACAGATTTTTGCGATAGACAAAATCTGACACTCAATGCATAGCAAAGTTATCGTTTAACCTGCAGGCTCAGTAGATCAGGGGGATTAATTATTTAGATGACTGTGAGAGAGAAGAAAGAAGTGGTTTCGCATGGCCCGAATCAGATGCTAGGAAAGGGAATTAAAAAAGTAATACCTTCGGTGAAAGAATTAGCCCACTGTGCGGAGAAAGTGACGCCTGGAGACAGATTCTGCAGAATGCAGGAAAACGGAGATTTTAAGAAACGAGCATTTACCATCACACTTTCTGAATTCCAACGAAAGTTTGAATATGTGCCCGGAAGTGTTGGTGCATGAGAGATACATACGCACAAATCAAAACTTTTGTGTTGTTATTGTGTTATTACTAATGAAAACTTGGATTGGACCTCTAGTTTCGGTCATAGGCGTAATAGAGACAGAGAGAGAGAAATTATAATACACTTCATCTGACTCGTTTACCATTCTTATGCAAAGAGTTTGTACTGACGTACATTTGCATTTTTCTACTGTAGTTTGACTTATTTACGGACACTCTTTAACGTCTCAGGTGACCAGCGTCCCATTCAATTCAGGGCGTAAAACGGCCGATAAATTTTGCTCAGAGGCCTCTTCTTTCAAGCTTGAGGTTCTTTATCGGACCCTAAATCTACGACACGGGACCCACGGCCTTACTTCCCTTCCGAAGGAAGTCATAATTAGGGTTTTTACGCCTGTAAAAATCCATCGATCCTGGACGGGATTGAACCCTAGATCTTGGGTCTACGAGGCAAGTATGGTTACTACTAGACCACCAGGAGTGACTTTTTCTATTCTGTTTTTCTGTTTAGTAAAATTTCTTAAAACTTCTGTTAGTTTCTCTTTTTTCTTTCTTTCATTTTTTCAGCTTCTGATAAACGTGCTTTCGTTTAATTTGACAGTATTTTGCATGAGAAGATGTTTACATGACGAGGCTTCTTTTGGCTCACAATTAAATTCACATTGTTCGTTTCGAAATGGAACCCCCGCACGTCTGATGCATTCTTGATGTGTGAGCAAAAATTTCCCTACGAAAATATATTAGCTGAATGTAACCAATTACTTAGTAAATTATTACATATTATGCGTTACATATCCTAAGCAATTGTCGACTTTGTTGTTTCATAATAAATTTTGCAAGCTTTCAATGATTTTCTTCTTTTTTCGCAATGTTATTTAAAGAATACATGTTGTGTAATATGGGTATGTGTCAGTCGTCAGTTGTCAATACACAATCATAAACTGGTGGTAACAAAGTTTGATTTAGACTCGTTCTAAAGCACTACTAGAAATAAGATTATAAAGCTGCTACCTCGGCTCGAATAATGTTTGAAGTGGTGGGAGATGAGCGAATGAAACACTAAATATTTACCACGTTAAGGTTTATTGAAAATACACGCAGAGTTTGGGAAGAAAATCCGCAAAAAAAGTACTCGCAGACTGCCAGAAGAACTTGGTGAATCAAAAGATACCATACCTCGCCATATTAAGACGCATAAAAATCATGCAGAAACGATGTGTCTGTACCCCATGAAATGACATATGAATAGACTCAACCCAGAAGGGATATCTGTCATCAGTTTATCGCAAATCCCCATGGATGATTTTTTTATCAGGAGAATTGTCACGTGGGATGAAAAATGGGCATATTACCGCAACCTTGACACCTCGCAACAGTGTCAACCTGCCAAAGGCATTACTAAACAAAATCGATTCGGCCCCAAAGTAATGTTATGTGTCCGGTGGAATTTTGAAGTGTGTTTCCCTGGGAGTTTGTTGCAAACGGGTGTGCATCGATGTGAAACTCTATCCTCAATAACTGAAACGAGCTCATGAAGTTTAGAGACAGAGATACCAATATTAGTTAACAAAATAGAGTTCTCTTGCAGCAGGGCAATGCGAGACACCATTCCACTCAAACAACAATGTAAAAATGTAGGAATTGAACGGGATCGAATTACTACCACACCCAGCATATAGCGCCTTTAGATGACTATTAGTTTCAATCCGTGGCTTATTTCCTGCTTGGAAAATTTTTCAAAAACATTAAAGACTAAATACTTCGTATAAAAATCCATAAACTGGTACACATTGCTGAAAGATGACTCAAAAATTACCTTTAATTTGAAGATATTTAATGTCTTATCAGAACCAATTTCAAATAAAGATTTGCCTAAAACCGACATTATCTACGAAACAATATTTATATTTTTATATCTGCACATCATTTACAGTAGAGCTCTTTGAAGAATAGGGATGTATCCAGTTTATTTTTAGTTCTTATCGAATGCTTCACTGTAATTCATGTGACTTAACTATAGTACATAGAACATTTTTTTCTTCCTGCAAGAGACTCCGAAGAAATAGTTAAAGGATATTTCCAACATAAAAGTAAGTCAATTCTCTTCAGTTACTACTCCTCCAGTTCGGAATGTTCATTGTTAACTCCTTGTCTCCCACAAGCTGTTCACTGAGCCATGTGCACCCCTATGTGTGGCCGAAGCAGTGACTATAGGCGTGGACTCTTGAGTGGAATAATGAAAAATGAATGAATAGTGTTTAACGCCTGTTTTTACTACTGAGGCAGCATAGGTGATGGACACTGATGATACATGAGATGAAATGATATATTGGGAAAGGATTTTATTTTTAAGGAAGGAAACGTTGCAGGCCTAAGTTTAGGGTATCTCCCCGGAATTTGCCACTTATGAAGACTGAGGAAAACCTGAAAAAAACCTCTGTTGAGGAAGACGGTCTTGGCGAGATTAGAACCCCAGACCTCCCGCTAACGAGTCCGCGCCTTAACGATCTCGACCACCCTTAGCGGTCGTCCTGAGTAGAAGGTCTGCGGTTCGATTTACATTAATACCATCCTCCCTGCCTGAGATTTTTCAGGTTTTCCTCAGTCCTCATAAATAGCAAATGCCGGAAGATACCTTAAAACTTTGACCTGAAACGCTTCCTTCCTTTAAAAGAAAAATCCCAGTTTATCATTTCATCTCATGTATCACCAATGTCCACTACTTGTGATGCTCAGTAGGTGAAAGAGGTTGTAAACACTATTAAAATATAGCTTAGCTATAGTTTAGCTATATTTTAATAGTGGGAATTTAATGGGAATCGATAGGGAATTCTAATGTCAGATAATTTTTACACTTAAAATACATATGAACGTTCCGTCAAATGTCACCTGTTAACAAACACATAGTAAATTGAAAAATAAATCATTTGTGGAGTGGAGTATACATCTAAATGGAACTATAGCGCTTTAAATGCCAAATTCTTGTGGGAAACACAGCAAGCATACTGCTACAATATACAATTAGAGAAAATTAAGAGATGCCGAAGGAGATTTGAATAGGAAATTAAAACTATTAGAACAATAATGAGCATTTTTCTGTTCCGTGTAACTCTGCATTTCTATAGTCTATACCATAGAGGATAGGTGTAGGAAATATAAGATAAAGACCAAGTATAGAATAAGCGAAGATATTCAGCACGAACTTCGTCGTTAAGTAGCATTCATTACTGCAACTGCAGCCGGTACAAAGCTGACACTGCTCTTTACAACCCCTGGTATCCTCACCTAGATTATACCTGCACGCGTATCTAGGCGAACTTGTATTGCATTATGGTACATTTTTAGCTTTATTTCTCAACCGAGTGATGGATGTCGGTATCATCCTCATAGTTCAAAACAAGTTTCAGCCAGATACTTTATCTTATTAGATCCCTGGAAAATGACCCTTGAAACCCAGTTGCTTTCATCTCAAATTAGTTATGAATCTCTTGTGGTGAGATAGGTACCCTACAAGGGTAAAGGCAGAGTTATAACTCATGAACTCCCTGTTCGTCCCTTTATGTGTTCAAGAAGCAGTATAATTAGTGATTACGCTAGCAAGTAAATGTGATATTTACAACAAAGCTTCATAATATAGATGTCAGATAACGGCCCCTTGCTTTGATACCTCTAGTTGGATTAATTAATAACAGTCCTGAGGCAAGCTAGACAGAGGGCAGTCGATAAGAATATTTTGTCGTCACATTGATAGTGTTTATCGTTCTTATATGCTATGCATTAAAAAGGCGGTCGTCAATAAAAGGATTTACTTTAATCTCTCAGTTATTTGGAGAAAAGTATGTAATACATTCGTATATCTTCATTTTACGCCAGCATGTAGTTCTGGGGGATTTGATAAGCAGATAATAAAATGAACAATTTCAGTGTTACAATGTATTTTATTTTTCGATATGATTCATTGAAGTTCAGTGCACTTGCTCCAGCTTTTTTTCAGCTTCGTGCTTCCCTCGTAGGTTTCTTCCTCAAAATACTCTTCATTTCACTTAAATCTGTAGCTAAAATTTAGGACTCCAGGACGTGAAGTATCTTTGATGCTCTTTTTGCCACGCTTGAACTCATTTAGTCGAACGGTTTTAAAAGAAGAGCATTTGTCACCCCAATGAAGGAAATTTGTTTTTTTTTTTTTTTTTTTTTTTTTTTTTTTGCTTCACAGAAAATACCATTGAATACGAGTTCCAAACTTATCCAATTTCACTTTCACTTGAAACGCGTAAGTTTAAAAAAAATGTCAAACAATGAATTAACATCACAATGACTTGTGGCCACAGAAATTGATACATATAAAACAATCTTTATGGCGACGCTTACAGATGTTGTTATTTACTTTTATTATTCTGCTATTGCTTATCAAACATCCCTCATAAAAATTTCTGATGTCTTTATAGTAGAAAAATAGCTTGCTTTTTGACGAAATATATCTGAAATATTTCATTGGGTTACTTATGATATCCGCCTTTGATTGACCTATGCACCACGTTGGCAAACCTACTCTATACTGATGTTGAACTTAGAGCTTATTTTTATTTCAGTTCTGTCTAAATGGTGTTCTCAAGAGGGTTGAGATCAGATTACATAGTGAGCCAAATTTCCTTACAGATGAGGATAGAATATTCCTTCTAAGCCAATCTTATAACATTAGCAAATGTTTTGGAAGGTCCACTTATCTTCCTTGAGGAGATATTGCTTGGGAGATTTAATAGCTGGTTGAATATTGTCGATGTAGTTCCGAGCTTTCATTGTGACTGCTTGAGTAGCGAAAATCAGAAATGTCTGCGCAAACCAGCTAAGTTCATTTATAGACTTTAAAATGTTCCATTTTGACACAACTCCAGTTATAAATTTGGCTCTTTTACGCTTGAACCCTCCCTCTAGCGTAAACATTTTAACGAGGAAAAAAAAAAACTAGTGATAGCCCTGTCCAGCACACTTTGAAATTAATAACTTGAATTTTTCATTGCTTTCTGTTCTGCTTTGCAGTACTGGTTCCTACCTAATCGCAAAGTTTAATGTTTATATTCCTTTTATAAGAGCCTTCCTCATTTAAATTGTCATGTACTGGAATGATTTTCTCTGAAGCTCTGAAATTTTGAGCACTTTGAGCTTTCTTCTTATGTGCTTAGCTATTCGATAATACAGTTATATTGCACCTCTGTAAAGTAAATTTTTCAATGTGTTTATTTAAAATGTTGAAATTTTGAGATACCCACTTTTCTTGCTGGCACACCTTAATAATTTTGATATAATTTTCATTTTGCTATATATTTTAGAACCTCGACTATTAATAAAATATTTTAAATTAATGATTTAAAATCAGTTCGAAGTTTATTTAAAAGTATAGATGACGTTTAACTTTTAATATTGTGATTTGCCTTTCGCTATCGAAGCTGCATTGCCAAGACATTGAACAGCATTAGGACGCGCTGTTGCTTAAAGAATGAATTGTCGCGCTGTCGTTGTTGCTTAAAGAACGGCAATATCAAAGAAACTTAATTGGTGACAGTATATATATATATATATATATATATATATATATATATATTTACAGAGATTGTTAATTCAAGAAGACTCACATTTGTTCCATTAATGATATTGTTGAATATAAGGAATGCTCAGCTTATTTCATCATATTTCACGCGTTTTTATGACGCATAAATTTCCTGTGAACACCAGCTGTTACATGTTTTGAATGAAACAGATCAAATATTCCATGTTGTGCTATATTAGATTTTAATAGTTATTTCTGATACAAAATTAATTTTATTTGGTGAATAAGATGTTTGTGAAATGAGTCCTCATACGCTATTTCTAGACAGTCCTTATTATTAAAAACCAATTACCAATTATAAATTTAATATGTTCGAGTCATTCCAAAAACATTCTTGTTTCAAATAATTAGGTCATGTGTTCCGCACTAGGAGGACAGGTTATCTATATCTCTGGAAAACATTACCCGTATTGTGATAATTAGTGGTTTTTAAACATATTTTGACTAAGTAAACTTATACATTAAATTTTTGTTTTACTAATATTACATTTTATATTATTACTATATTATATTATATTATATTAAGCTACTGTTTAAAATGTAATTTTCTTGTGCTGAAAGAATCTATGGTATGCACATTGGCATGCGCAATGATGAGGTCAACTATTGTTGCAGCCTGACATCGTTTCAGGGTCAACAACTTGGGAACTTATTTGCATAAACGTTGTAAATTTATGTAATATTACTAATTGCGTAATGTCTTGAATTTGATCCTATTTATACCAATAATTATCATGACATACATATTAAATCAAACTATTACAAAACGCAGTTTTTAGTTTGTCTTATGTTAAAATAACTACTTACTTTTAGCATGAATTGTGTAAAAAATGAAAACAATGTTTTTTATGCTTTACACTTAATCAGTAAACATTAGATGACAATTTTATCTATAATGGTGACAACTTATACTCTACAAATATTTTAATCTTTGCGTATATTTACAAGCCCTTCCAACATGTTTTTATTTCCATTAATATGAAGATACTAAAGCTACTATTTTGTAGAGAAAAACATTTTTACAATTAATTTTACGTTGCCACTAAGTTTTTTTCTTCTACTTTTGGAGTTAATCAGAGCCAACTTCGACTGTTTACCAGTTATTTCTAGCTTCTTAAGAGCATGGATTCTATAATCCAGTGGTTCATGTAAACTCTAAGAAGAAAACTTTTTGAAAATAATTATTTTCCAGATTAAAATAAACTATATATCTAGTGTATTTTATTGTTCAATTTCTAAACTCATTTTACATATGTCGTTTTACTTGGGTATAATAGCTAAAAATTATTGCAGAATACTGTTTATCGTAGTCGTTTATTTCCGATGTTTTCTAATGACCTACATTTTCAATGAGGGGGATGTAAATACTGTAAAGCTGAAACCAAACACAATCGAAACCTTTTGTTCCACTGAATAATGAATGAAACTAATGCACCCGCGCGTATCGGTTCATGCTTTTGAAGCGCTTTCCATAAATTATGCAACACGTTAAATCATATTTCAAAGTACCTATCACATTAGAGTACTTAAATCTGAGCCAATTATTGTTGTTGAAAATTATAGGCAGCGTACGATTACTGACATAAATGAATTAATGATATTAAGTTAAATTTAGCTCGAATGTTCCGGACAAATGTGCTTTGCTTAGTTCTATGTGTATGAAGCTATAAAAAGTTTACTTCGATTAAAATATGCCTCATACGAAAACGGAGGAATTAAGGATCTACACATTTTTTGTATAGGATTTTTTTTTTTTTTTTGAGTAGTGTTTAACGCCCGTTTTTACTACTGAGGCACCACAGGCGGTGGACACTGATGATACATGAAATGAAATGATAAATTGGGAAAGGATATTTTTTTTTTTTAAGGAAGGAAGCGTTCCAGGCCTAAGTTTAGGTACCTCCCCGGCATTTGCCAGTTATGAAGACTGAGGAAAACCTGGAAAAAACCCCAGTCAGGGAGGACGGTCCTGGCGGGATTCGAACCGCAGACCTCCCGCTCACGAGTCCGTGCCTTAACGACCTCGGCCACCCGTGGCGGTTTGTATAGGATTGTAAATAGTTTTAAAATAGATATTAATAATTAAAATATAAAACACATTATTAATAGGTGCATTTGTATGAATTACGTATTTAAGATATTGCAACACTGTAATAAAATTTTATATATTTTATAATTAAACAATCTAAACAAAGTCTATTGATAATAATCGTAAATATACACAATCTTTATTCACAAAATTGTACATCTCTAGAGTTGTTTTCCCACTGGGTGTTGTGCATTTTAAGTTTCTACTGCTTTGTCTCTCTGTATCAAAGGCATTTTATTACACAGTTTCCAAGCTTGTTCACATTTATTTACATAATAGCTGTTTATAAAAACTTTTACGTTGCACGTTTTAATACTATAGATTGTAAGATAATTCAGGAGATAATTTAATTATTTTGGTAAAATTCGGAGTTTAGAACACCCATTATAGCAAAATGTATGTGTGTGGCTTATATCAGAAAACGAAGTGTTAAACAAATGAATACGTTTATGATGTTCGTAGGCTTTGAAAGCTAAGTCACTGTACCCTTTAACCGAAAAATCCTGTTCGAGCCTTGTTAGATCTTCGCAGTCTTCACGTAGAATAAGCATACTTTAAGCTATTCTTCCAAAACGTTTGAGAACGCTTTCACCTAGAATCAGAAATACTGAACCATGAAGTGGAACGTCTTAATGATAGTGGGTGAACATTAGGATTGTATAGGTGACAGCGGCGATGAATGAATAACAAAATAACTGTCCTTTGGACTTTAACAAATCTGTGCCATCAGCCGCTAAATTTCGCTGTATTATCCGATCAACCCGCTTATTTTAGGAAAGCCCTTTGCAGCTCTAATCTATTACACGCAGCTTTTCTGCACTAGTGTTCACTTGCGAAGACACCAAGCTGAGGTCAACCGTTACTTTCAGCGCAATTAAAATCCATTAGCATTGTTAAATAATTTACTTAAAGCTTCTATGCGAAGATATAAATAATGCAGTTCGGTTACACGAAATTTTCTGTCCCTTTTCGTTCACACTTCACGTAGCAGTACATGCACGCGAGGGTACTACCCATAAAATGCACGCAGATTGCCGACTGTAACCTTTGCGGTGGTGTTGGCTTTGCCTTTTCCTGCATAAAAAATAGTCGGCAATTGAATTGTGGGCTTCGGCAAGGTTTTCCCAAAGTCAAAATTATGTGAATGTCGGTTTGGGATGGTGGCAATCCAATAAAGCCTGAATTGTGGTAAAAACGTCGTCATATTATATTCAAACCTTTTAGAGTAGGTATATAAGTATTAGCATATTAACATATATCTATTTAGATAAAAAAGAAACCACTATAGCATCACGTTTTTTAATTTAGTTTAGTTTATTTTAGTGATTTATTTGAATACTTATAAATAGGAAAAGCATTAACTCAAGTTGTTTATTTGCATACTGACAGTATATCGATAGTGTATTGTTAATTTTTATCTAATTGACTTGTTAATTTATTTAATGTAAACGAAAAATGTATACTCATATTATTTTAATCTATTTCTTAGTTAAATTAATGTCCACTGATAAAACATTTTAAAATTAATAATTCCATAATTAATTAAGCTGATATTTAATGATATATGGTTTTTCCAAAGGCTTTGTTGCAGCAAATGAAATGGGTTTATAATTTTATAGCATATATTAATTTATTATTAGACTCTTATTTCCCTTCTTTCATATTGTTTTTAAAAGTATCTATATAGTTTAAATTTCATTATGTAAAATTGAATTAAAAAGTAAACATATTTTAAAATTTTAACGACTTTTTAGGGACATAACACATTTTATTTGCTACCCAATTATTCAACCACGGCTATTATCACAATTTCCAAAAGGAAAGCAGGCAATTTTAATTAACATAGTTTGCCCTGAAATGAAAATCCGAACAATAATTAACTATTAATGACGCCCAATATCCAGTAATCGGCTTAATAAGCTATAAGCAGTAATAAATAAATATGGTAGTAAATGAAGATTAGAAGTAGGTTTATATAGGGGCTTATATTGCAATTTGTAGCATCTATTTAGCAAAATCAGCTTTAAACATTTAATGCAATGCGTAGAATATATTTGGCACATACGAGTATACTACTTCAAAATTCTACAATTAAGTATTTATTGGTTCGTAAGCTTAAGATAAGACTTTTATTTGTACTTTTTTTCCTATTCTTCGACATGCCATCTTGCTATAATTCAATTCCTTCTCTCTATTATTATTCTAGCTACCCTATTTCCCTAGTTCCATTTCAAGTGACCAAATAATTGACTTATTTTGATAGATTATAAGAACATTTTTATTAATTTTTTTTATAATTTTTGTTTTTTCAAAGTGTTGTTAAACATTATTTTCTCCTCATGCATTCATTGTGTCTTATCATAGCATTGTATGTTAATACGAAAGTTAATTTTTGTATTCCTACTATTAATTTGAATATTTTAAAATCAAAAATACTATTTCAGCGGATATTTACTGCTGAAATGTTTTTGTATAACTTCTGATCGCCCTATATCACTGAGTATCATTATTTTAAAATTATATTTCCATATACTAAACCGTTAGTGCTTTTAACATTCTTATGCTTCTTGCATAATTTCCTTAAATTTCAATGTTGCCGAAACGATTTTACATATCCAATTTAAATATCATATATTTTAAGAAGGGTAATTCTTTTCCAATATCGCGTATTCGTAAAAAGGGAGTTAGAATCGCCTCGCGTAGTATAGTATTTGTATTTTTATTATAAGCATATAAAATATTATATTGAAAACTGATAACATACAGTAACCTGTGTTATAAAACATGTTTAAAAGTAGGCCCTTCAGAGATAATACATTGCGTGAATCTGCGTAGGAAATTCCTTTGTTTAGTCTAACTTTTTACCGTGAGAACACCGCGGTTTGGAAAACGTTCTTGTCATTAAGAGATCCTGTCACTAGTAATTTGTTAATAATTCGACCAAAATTTTCTCTACCTGGAACACGATTATCAAACTATATTCTTGCAGTTCACTTACCGCACCTCTTTGCAAGCATCCATTTTCATCTATGAGTCGTACAAAAAAAAAACTGTTCTGGCAAATGACATAACTAATGAAGAACAAATAGCACATAATTTACACATAATGAAAGAACGGAGTAACATACAAAAGCGCAACCATACGCTGGTAAAGTCTCCCGCAAACTAATGATAGCCGCGTGCACATAAGGCCTTCCCGCCTGGTTTCTTCGTGTACGCAGTCGCGCTCTGCCGGCCCGTAACTCAAATAACCTCATTGCATTAAATGGTGCCAACGATCTAGCGAGACTATTGCCTATCCAAAATGCTCTGTAACCACAATAGTTCGATGAATTATAGTAATTGCTGTTTTGTTAAACGTTATCATGCTTTCATCACTTCTTTATCTGGTTTATTATTTTATTATGATGAATTTAAAAGTTAGCATTCTACGTAAACTTTACTCTCTAAAAGTTTTCATATCATATTGCCCTTTGGCTAGCCTTAGTTGACGATTGATGTCAATATCAGAGTTTCAGTGCTGATAAAACATAAAATATAAAAAGTATAATTGCTTTAAAAACAAATTTTACAAATACATCTCAGGATCACCGGTAGCTCTTTAATATAACCAATGTCGAATATTCGAAAATAAGTAAGAAGTGGCAGATTATACTAATTTGTTACCCTTGAGGATCTTATACTTTTATATTTTGTTCTATATATTTATATTTTTAATTTACACTTTCACAAAACTTCATTTTAATGTTAACTGCAGAGTTACGAACCGTGTGATTTAGACTATCCGCTTTACAAATGAGCTGAAGAAGTTGCCGAAGAATCTAGGCGATCTCATTTTGAGCTATCAGTTAACCTGCCCTAGGAGGAATTACAGTCCACATACCCCTAAGGAGGCACTTCCGGGAGGAAGGAGTGATGTGGAGGATGCGCCGGGCGGCCAGGAATCCAAATAACATGGTCTTAAACACTTTTCAGAAGTGATAACGAAGTTTATGGTCTCGCGTGGAACTATTAGAGCTTGTTTTATAAAGTGGAATAGATACACTAGCTGAGAAATAACACAGGAAAAGGATGAATTTCGTTAACAAATACTTGTGAATTTGTTTGAGTAAACATTCCGGAGAGGACCTAATATATTTATTCAATGTGTTCGTTTTCTATAGATGATGGAAACTGCCATACTTTGACACAAGCTTTAGAATCAATATCTTAGAAAATACATATAATTGATTGCCAATTAAACCTTTGATCAGTATCTAATATAGCATTTATTTTACTGAAATATTTTGTTTCACTCGAAAATATAAGGCAAGTTTTGTAAGAGTTGGCAGAAGGCTAGACAGGAAACTATAATCCACGATTATAGCTCAGCTCTTGCAATGGTGTTCATTTTACAGGCAACATTCCAAACATTATTGTACATTAATTAGCTTATTAGTAGACTGAAAAGGTTGCTGAAATGATTAACTGTTATCTACTCTTAAACAAACACATTATTTCTTAGAAAACATGATCTGATTCAAGGTATACATTTACGAGTTTGCGTTCGCTATTGTGCTGTAAAGCCGCCCAAAAACAAAGCAAAACATAAACGCATCGAGTTTAAACAAGCTGACCAATAGCATGCATCGTATAAAAAAAATCTCAGCTCCACATACTGCTTATTGAGGACTCTTTTAAGCTCTCGATGAAAGAACTTATTTGAAAACACAAGTACTAGTTCTATAAGAAATAATTTTCAGCCCACTTCGCTCTTTGACCAATCAAATGTGCTGTGTTGGAGTTCATTATGCTTTTAAGAAAATATATTCAAAAAGTAACAGGAAAAAGTGTACATTTTTTAATAAATCAAACCGCTTTGGTGTAATTTATCTTCATTTTATGTGAAATAATTTGTGCTCGAGCAATGTTCAACATCACTGAGTAGGTGGAATGAATAGGGCTATATTCGTAATAACAGACATATATTTAAGGACAAGTCAAAAATGATATTAGTGGAAGAGATCGTTAGAAACAGTTGCATCTGTTTCCATTAAGTTAACTGCCTTGTGATGAACTAGTATTTTTTCTAAAGCCTTAAGAAATACCACAGGGCTGTTTATTTCTCCTTAGTGCATTATTGGAAATGTTAATCAAAGAGTGAGTTTTCTTATATACATTTATTTATAAAAAGTATGTCAAAAGGTCTTTTATAATTATAAATTATTTTAGTTAGAAAATTAAAATATTCTCCTGAAGATATTTTGGAAATGAAATTGGCAATTTTTTAAAGAATTAATTAGTTGAATATTTGTGAAATAAAAGCTAAATTTAAAAATAGCTACCCCTACTATTACAATCATAATTAAAATCAATTCCATTACTAATAATATAAAATATTCTTATAACAACTTGTGATTATTGTTACATCTTTTTTGTACATAGTTCACCACTCTGCAAACGTTTAGCAAAACTTGTCAGGTTCCTTCATATATCGTAATAATAAACGGTTTGTAGACTTAATTCATGCAATGCTCTTTTTGGTTCCTATAACTATTTCATTTTGAATCAGCGGTTATAAATTCTAGCAAGTTCATAATCATTTCATACTTTATGTAGAAAATAGGGTAAATATCTACTTTATTTTCAAAGCTCTGAAAATATAAATACGTTATACCAGAAAATCTGCTGTAGAGAGAATTAAATTCATTTCTTTTTCTCTCCCTTCGTTTGCTTTTATTTCACACTCAGATACAAGCATTAAGGCTACAAAATGCCAGTGTATGTAACAATCCTTGCCACATACAGTTAAAATGATCCTATGAGCACGTGTAGAGACTAAATGTTACAAAAAAGTGCAAATGGGTTTACAAATGTGACTTATTAACCTCTTGTTGTCGACCTTCACAAAGGTCATCTTTAAAAGTGTTTTGTAGCACACACACTTTCCTATTGTTACAGCGTTTTTGCTAGCATTTTCTCGACAGCTTAATGACAGGAATGCAACTCGCAGTAGTTTCCTTGTCCTATCTCCCGGTTGACGAGGAACTCCAAGATCTCTGTGTGTGTGCCAACACTCGGAAGTCTCCCTTCCCTTCCCTTTGATGGTCTAGGAGGAAAGGGCTAATTACCTGGACGTTGTTTGAGCACAACGAGGGTGGGATGACGCTAATCCCAAGGGGGTCAAAACACCCTGGTTTCCGTTTTCACCCGTAAGGCTGCCTTAGCGAGCGTTTAGTAACGCCAGTTTCATTTTCGATGTCTGCCACACCCTCAACTTTTAAAAGCTACAGTTTACAATATACATGACCGGTTCTTGTTTAAGTTTCCTACACTCTACCATTTCATTCATTTAAGGCATAGGAAAACATTAAACCACATGATACTTAGTTATTTATAAAACCATCAATGCATGAGAAGTAAAACACAAAGATTCTATGTGCTCACAGCGTATATATATATATATATATATATATATATAAATTAACACTAATAATAAAAGTAGATAAAGATAAAACACAGAGAAAGAGTCACACTTGAAATTGCTATATTTCGAACTACTGCGAGTTCTTCAATGGCAAGAAGCTAGACAAGTGAAGGTGATAAAAGTAAATATTGAGTATCGAAGGTAACGTTATGCATGGAAACAGATGAAACTAGAAATGAGAGTGTGGGAAGAAAAAAAACTAATGTGTAAGATTTAAACCAGGTGGTATACGCGCTTTATGTAAAAATATAGCTGCCATTTCTCTCTCTCTCTCTCTCTCTCTCTCTCTCTCTCTCTCTCTCTATATATATATATATATATATATATATACATATATATTCTATATATATATTAGAGAGAGAGAGAGAGAGAGAGAGAGAGA
This sequence comes from Metallyticus violacea, assembly GCA_030762175.1. Taxonomy (NCBI): domain Eukaryota; kingdom Metazoa; phylum Arthropoda; class Insecta; order Mantodea; family Metallyticidae; genus Metallyticus; species Metallyticus violacea. The sequence goes on from CM060832.1 coordinate 115,563,506, forward strand.
GAGATTACATTATATTAAAAGTTTTAAGAGGACAGCACAACACTTTTTTTTTTAAAAGAAATTTTTTTGAGATATTAGTACTGTATTTGTTATGAGTTGTGACGACATTAATTACACTTTTAAAAGACAGTGTATTTCTCGTATACTCAGAAACAGAATATGTTTAAATTTAAAGAATTTCTTCTCCTTTCAAACTCACCAGTTTCATAATTTTGGGCAAATATTTTTACTATTTCAGCAATTTACATTCTGGGCTGCACCGTGGTGACCAAGTGGTTAAATTGCTTGCCTCTTGCCCAGGCAATCCGGGTTCAATTCCAGTGGCCTTAAGTGGAATTTATGGCGGGTGAAGCGGCGTCTTTTTAGGTTTCCTCCGGGGTCTCCGATTTCCCAAGACACTCATTCCGCAGTTTGCTCCATCTTCGCCTCATCCCCATCTCCATGTTCACCTTCATCTAGCGTAATGTTGTCCACCGAAAGCGGTGCGCGCTTTCAAATTGACTACGCTACTGCCATATAAGGGCAAATAGAAAAAACTCCCATACGCCCAGTATGTACTTCCACATACATACAACAAATACTTTTGTGAATGAACTAAATCCTCTGCGTTTATATCACTGGAATCAGCATTGTACTTAACGTTGGAAATTACGAGTATTTGATCGATTTTGGTGAGATTGCATAACTGCCGCTATATACGGTTTCACCATTGTCACAGAACCTCATTTCTCTCACTTTATTTTAAAATATTATTTTTATTTTCTTCTTTAATGTATCTATCGACCATTAATTGCTTTCCATAGCCACATATGCTTTTGAAGTGTTGCATAACGACACAGATTTTTCTCTTTCATGTGACATGAAAAAATAAATTTAAAGTGTATATGATATCTAAACTCACCAAGTTTTCATATAGGTAATATTTCGCTAATGTAAGAACTGATACATTCAGCTACTTTTTAATGCACTCATTTACTTAACTAAAATTGCTCATTTCTTTTATGGAAAAATTCTGTGTATTCTGCATTATGACAAAGTTATTATTTCTAAATTTAGGGGATATAGATGCAGATATGACCGTGATATATAAACCAAGCTAGAGTTATTTACAATTTTGAGTCATTCTGAATTATTTCACAAATAAATAATTTGAAACACGAAAATTCATAGCTCAAAAAGATGATTATGGTGCTACTAGCGGGTCCTTAGACCTAAATAACTGTGGCCGCCATGGCATATCCAGTATACCCAAAAATCGAACTCGGGAACCCAGGATCATAGCCAGGAACGCTGGTCACACACGATGAACAAAGTTGATTTACATTATCGACATTACGTTTTGTGATGCAGTAAAAGGCTATTATTTCTTATTAATTGTTGCTCTTGCATGTATCGTAGATAGCAAAACGTTTTATTTTTTGGACAGTAAGGTTCAAGTGTTGTACGTTTCTCACCAAATTGGTTTTTAACAGCACATGACTAGCCTATTTCATTTTACTCTTGCATTAATATCAACAAGGATTTTCTTGTTTTTTCACAAGTTGGTGAACTAGATGAATGAGAATCTTGATATCATCCTTTAAAACTAAATTTCTAGATTATTCCATTCTATTGATGTGCACTGACTAGAGCAAAAATTCCACACCATACAAAAGTTGCTTCTTTGACCTGTTCTTCAAAGGACTAATAGATAATGAAGTGCTGGTTACATTAATTTTATAATTCTATGTAGCTAACGATTTCCAATAGTTTTTAAAACGTTTCCTTTGAATCTTTTACATTTTTTTTTTTTATTTTATCACTACTAGGTATAAAGGGGTTGCTTATAATGCCTTATTTTTCCGATTTTCAAATGCTACATTTAATTTGGACACTTCATAAAAAACTATTTCTATTGTATATATATATATATGCATACACATTTTAATTTTACAATATTATTTATGTATATAAACGTTACATTGGATAAAATATCTGAGTAATCAACCAATAAGTAACTCATCGATAAACATGTATTTAATGATTAACGATATATAATAATCCTTATTATTTCATTATCTTCTGCACTATATTTTTAATTTTATTTTTCTTATCCATTTCGTTTTTAAACAATATACCTTCTTTTCTCTATTATCCATTAATGAGTAAAGACCCTAAGTTTTAATTTTTCCTCCTTAAAATTTAGCTTTTGTGTAGGAAAGTATATTTTTCTGTTAATAATAACAGTTGATTAAACTGATATTAATTTTAATTATTGATTTTTCTTATGACAGAATATTAAATATATTTTATTGATCCACCGTTGAAAGTATTAAAACTATATCTGAATCTTGATTTTCTGGTTATGCTATTTAAAATTATTCGGTGCCCATAATAATCTTCTTCATATGTTATAAATAATATTAATCTCATCTCTAATCTCATCATCGGCAAATACACTCTTTATACCTTCTCTTTCGATACAAAGTGTCATTTCGAAAATTTCTTTACTAAAGTGAGACCAAACAGAATCCGTGACTTGTAAAAACTTCCCTCACACCTTAATTTCTGCTTTCATTCCGTATATACTTTAGCATGTTATTCAGAAAGGTTACTTGAATCTAAAATGTACTTTTATTATTTCTAGGGACAATATCTTAAACATTTTAATTCGAATAAACTTAATGCAAATGCTGATGTAAAATTTACATATAAAATATAAAATACAAGGTATAACAAAATGTTCTCACCGTTATGTTAATGTAATGAGGATTACAAGAGACTGAACTGAAATGGAACTATAGTAGAATCTACTGAATGCATCGCGATTTGCTTCAAAGTACTAAGGAAACCGCATTCCTTGGTTGCGAGGAGGCAGTTAATTCAGAGAGCTGGAATTTAGATATTGGCATTTGATTTATTACATAGCCTAAGGTATTCAAATTAAATTACTTGCTTTGATCTTAGAACAGGTAAATTCAAGTACAGAATACCTTAACCTATTAAACGCATTACAATTGTCCGGGAAGATTACTGTAATGGTTACAAAAGAAGTACTTAAATATTTTTAATTACAGAAATCTACATTACGAGACATATGTTCCTCTTAATAGTATGTTAGTTAAATAAAAATGATCATTATGTTTTTACAAAATACATTATTATGGTTATCCTCTGATTAGTATCCCCCACAATGTGCCAAATACTTTTTAACAGTAGAGCCTAATTAAGGGCGAAGTATAATAAAGGTTAATTCCAGTGAATGAAATTTAAAACCCTTGGCTGATATGAAAAAAAACCATTAGATTAATTATGTATGTAGGCGAAGCTGCCAGATTTTGTGTTATTATTTTTAATTTTATTACAAAATTCTTATCTTTGTTGATAAAAATAGCATTATGCCTTTGTAAGCTTTATTATATTAAACCATTATAGTTAAAATGCATTAAATCGAGATAAATACACTTATATCTTAAAAATGAAAAGATACTTCAGCTGATTAAAGACATGAACGTGTACCATCTTGATTAGAAAGTGTGATTTCACATAACTGGTACTTTAACATATCAACAACAAAAAATATTGTTTTTAAAAATGTAATCCATTATTTTTTACGAATTTCATCCAGCTCTCTGCCAGGATTTGAAATTGTTAGCGACACTGTCTTTGGATTTAGAGGCAAAATGAACTTGTATTTTGTCATCTTTCAAGTTTCAAAGCCTTTTTTGTCGAAAAAGTGTTGTCACGAACTGGAACGAATCATATTCTGAAGTATAACATCTGAACTGTATGCTGAGTGAGGCAATAGTTCTTTTCCATGTAATTCCTGGATATTTTATTGGCTCAACCTTGATGGCGTATAAAAATTTTAAAACCGTGTAATGCAGCCTTAAAACTCCATAAAGGTCTGAGTGGAAAATAATTTTAACATTTTAAATTTCGGTTTTCCGTTTTAACTGTTTCAGTTATTACTATTTAGAAAGAAAATAAATATCGTGTATGAGTTTCAAATCTTTAATATTTTTCTTAAACAACAAGTTGGATGCCAGAGTTTGCCTTCTAAAGAAGAAGAAGAAAAACAAGAGTTCTTCCATGACTCATGTTTTTACTGAAAGCTACAAACTTATATAGCAATTACTCCCATCTCTCTAATGTCTTGCCATTATCATAATTAAAATCACGCTGACGTTCTTGTCCAGAAGAATATTTTAGCATCACACGTACACACTCAGTGCCTGAGCGAAGCACTTGCATTCTTGTGCGAGAATAGAAAAAAGCAAAAAAGGGAGAGGATCTCAATTTATCTCTCTTTATATTTTATTATTATATACATGAAAATAAAATGTCTCAAAAACTCAACCAAAAAGTGAGCTTTTTTTAAAAAACAAACTAGGTTGTATGTTAATTAGTGAGCAAATGGTATAAAATTAGCTTAGGGGCATAACTTCATTCGTTAGCTTTACATTTTCTTTGTAAGCGTTTATTGTCTCTTGAGGTATAGCTATAGAACTTCTAATTTAACTGAGATAACGAGAGTATGTTTTTGAAACACGTTTTACTGCCTTTATAAAAATAACAGAATTTTAGGACATTTATGAGATTACGACGGTAACATTATTTTATATTTAAAAGATGCGAATTGATTTTGGTTAATCAAATATCCAGAAATACATTGTTACTAGAATTTATTTGCATATTTTATTCAGAAGTTGACACCATTACTAGATAAAAACACTTCGGCCTTCTGCTTTAAAATACTAAAGCATCCTTTAATTGTAGTAGTCTCTTATCTCTTATCTCTTATCTTATTGTAACATCTTCCATATATACTTGCACCCTATCCATTTTCCTTCTGGATCTTGTCCTGCAGATTATTTTAACAGATGAGAGAGCACAGTTCGTTTAAAAAGATCTTCCTGCGCTAATTTTCAAAAATACAGCACATATACTTTAATGGCATTTTCATTATTGAAGGTACGGTACGTTAATTTTTATGCTTTTTATACAAAAATAGATTTTTATAAAACTCTCGTTAATGTTTTCAATTAAAAGGAGCATTTTGTTTTGAGACTTATTATGCAATAGTAATTAAAACATTTCAGAATCATAAAATTTAAAAATACGTTTGCTATATTATCATTAATTTCTCTTTAGAGTCTTGAAGTTTTTCTTTGTACTGATTGAAAGCAAAAAATAGGTTTATAACATGATCGATAGACCTTTTGTTACATTGTGATGTCACAGGATTCGTTTTATAATAAACAATTCACTCATTTATTAACGTTATTCCCCGTAAATTTTCATTGTAATATTACGTTTGATTTCGCTCCAAACAATGGTTAATTCCAAAAATTTTACGAATTAATCAATTCGTAATAAAAGATTAAGGTAAAAACACTGTAGATTAATCTTATATTACTTTTACACAATGAAAAATGCCACTAATGATATTTAATACCTCATATGAACCCCATTGACTCATGTAACACACACCATTATAAGAAAGCTATAAATATAGATTACAGCTTTTACTGCCTGATATATCGTTATTTTTTATTTTTCTGAAATAAAGTGTATACAAGGGATGACAGGTAATTTATACTGATGTTTTCATGACATATTTTGAACATGAAATGTTAAATTAATATGATATAATGCTGACCAGGCAAGAATTTACGCATGTTTCACAGCAGAGTGATGAGCATATTAGTATGCTCCAATTGAGTCCCACATTAATATACAATTACTTCTTTTCCCTTCCCTTCCCTCGGAGGACAATTTTCTCGCCTGACCTACATAACATATCAATTGGAGATATGAGCTTATGCTACAAGTACATTATTGATGAACAGTTATTACAAAGGGTAAGTTATAATCAGCACTGAGTAAAGATCATTTATTGTTGAGATCTATCCCATAAAAGAAAATATTATGACAAAAGTGATCTGTAAAAATAATCCATGCAGAAAAGATGTTTGGATATGGGCAAAGAATTGGGACACTATTTTAAACATAGAGGCATCCAATTATCTGATGAACAACTCGATGGCGGAGGAATGTATCGACCGATAAGACATCGCTTCCTGATTAAACAAAAAATAAAAATTTGAATAGGCAAAGATGAGACTTTTAAGGTCACTAGCCGGATATAGTCTATGACATCATAAAGAAATGTTCTAGCTGAGACGGACGGGTGGGGTTTGCCGAACGCTACGTCGGCCTTCAGTCTCATGCCACTTAGTGTGTTTGAATGTTAAAATAAACAACACATGTCTAATCCTAGGGTAAAATTTGTTAAGAATACCTGGCAAACACTAGGCCTAACTCTTCTGATCCACAACGAGTGTTTATTAATGATTCTAATGTCGTACAGAGTCCGCTCATGCTATCAGGTGGAGCGGTTACATGTTAGACGAACTATAGAATAACATCAGTAAATATATTCATTTACTTTCTCAAGGAGAATTAAGAAATGTAATGGGTAACTTCATAAAAAGATATCAAAAACGTGTGAACAATGAAAGCAGTTGCAACATCTCATTGCGTGACATGAGTATTTACATCGTTTTTAAATGTATTTCAATTTATTAGACTGTCACTCTTGTGTTGCCCCAATTCTAGTGTATCTTGGCTGACCGTGAGCGATGATATATCAATCGTTACTGTCTCCACCACCGCATCTGTCATCAGATAATTAGATAATTAGATGATGCCATATTTAAATAAATATTAATAAATTGTTAAATAATTGTTGCATAAATATTTATTTGATTGCCTTATTTTCGCACCTACTACTCCCACACTCTTACAAAGGGAACAAAAGGAAATGAAGACTGTTCCTCATTCAACGATGAAGCATTTCTCACTCTGTGAAGCAAGCGCAAACTCTTATTCGGTCTGCCTTGTACATACCAAAATACTTAGACGTTTCAAATAATAATGAATTAATACTTTTAACTCTCAATTCAATATCCAACTATATGTTAACAGTATAAATAGAGCAATAATTGGTACTACTGCATCTACATAAACTGTTATGCTTGGTTATGGAGGCTTAGAAGAAATTCTGGCTTCCTGCAAGAGTTTTGTCTCTGTCTCTGAGCTGTTCTGCAGTAGTGAAAGTAAATAGATTGTTTTATCGGACAGCAGCGACTCATGTTGAGCGGTGACGGTACTACATAACATAGGACGTGCGTACATTAAAGAAAAACTACGAGGTTGGTAAAACGTTTCATAAATCTTCCGTGTGAAAAGAAAGGCTAGTAATATACACTTGCTTGCCTTTGTTTACCGTTCCGCCAAATGCGAGTGATTTAACATCGTAGAGGGTGTTTTTATTTAACCCGAAATTTTACTCAGGAGGGAGATTTGGTAGAGTTTGCACATAGCACAGTCAGGGTACTCCATGTATTTACGGCGATAGAAGGCCACGGAGCTCTTGACTTCCAGTCGTTATCAGCACAAAAGCTTTAACTGAAGAGATATTTCAGCTCGTGAGATATTTTGCATAGGAAAGAAAATATCCCAGGCATTTCTTCTAAGGCCGCCTTCTATATAAAAATGTTTCACTGTTCAATAGAAATATCCCTTTTTTGGAATAGAGACAAATAACCTTTTATATAAAATGTGTCCAGTTTATTCAAATAACGACCCAAATACCTGCAAAGTAAAGAATAAAAAGTACTCCTAATATGTACCTAGCACTATAAGAATGGTATTAGTGTATCCTGAAAATAACCATGGAACAACCTATAGACAAGTGAATGTTAGATTTTTAATACTTAACAAAGCATTGCGATGTAGAAAAATGTAGTATATCTAATAAAATAAAAATAAAAATGATGTCATATATTGCATTATGTACGTAGTTATAACATTTTGTATTTATTATTATTAAAACAAATAAAGACAAAAGCACAGAAAGTAGAGATATTAACAACGTTGTCTGTTGTAGTCAACTTTATTTGATATATTTATAACAACGAGATTACCAGAATATGGCAATCAGAACTCTCTTCCCATTTTACAATAACTGATATACCTCTAAATACTATACTTTTCACTGATGACCGTATGCAACTTCAAAAGATAACCTACAGAGAGCTGTAAGTAAACTGAGTCTTATAGCTGAAAAATATGATTTGAAATATTAAAATTAAAAATAATTGGCCTTTAGAGAAAAGCTTCATTAAAAGCAAAAATATAATTAACAATCAACTTCTAGAACAAAACTTCGGCTGTGGCATATCTTATGAACAAATAAACGGTATTAATTTAAAACTCACTAAATACCAACAGTTAATTGGAAAAATTAAGAACGATATAAAGTCTGGCTGTTTCATCGCTACTAAGTTTGGTCCCTGACAAATCAAAAAATAAACGGTTGGCTAGGCAGAGATAAAATCTTTATAGTTCAACAAATCTATTACACCATAAAGAAAGCAGAATGGATCCCAACTGTATACCAAAAATGATATATAATTATAGCCATGTAAGACGACCAGGCATAGGCCGTCCGAGTAAAAGATGGAGAGAATATGTTAATAGAAATGCATAGAGAGGAGACGAAACAGATCTTAAGGCCTAATCCATTTGGCATATGATTATCGCCGAAGTATATGACTTATTAAGGCACCAGGAGAAATATTGGCTTTTGTGTGGTACCGAAAAAGTCACAAGGTAGTTTTACTATGTAGAAGCCACAGTTCTTAGATTTAATATTAAACCATTACATTATTTAAAAGACTGATATAAATTTAACAAAAATATAACGAAAAACTTAATATATAATTAAATCTAAAATCTCTATAATATCATTTTAAAAGGCAAATAATCATAACCAAAATATATTTTAAATTTTTAAATTTTATTTTTAATCAACAGTTAACAAAAAACAGTTACTTATTTCGTCCGTATTGACAGGAGTGTTTATTCATAACACAAAATCGAAAATTTCTTCTTGACAGACAATATGAAAAGTAAATATGCAGTATGCTTCAAAACATTGTTATACTAATTAAGTCGCAAGTTTAGAGAGACCTTCATTTAAGAACTCGTGTTCATCAACGTAATCTTTAAGTAATGAAAGATATACGGAACTATTTTGAGATGAACGTTGCATAAGACTATTTTTTGTTAAGAGGAAAGAAGTTTCTTATATATATACCCATAGTAAGAAATCGAGGATTTGTTTCTGATTATTATGAAATTCAGGCATCAGGGAAATGCTCGTTATGAATGCGATTCACCAAAATGTTTCTCACTTCTTTCACTAGCCATGATGTGAGATGGGGTGTCATGTTTTATACATAAAGTTTATAAATGTTGCAATTTTGCAACTGTGGTATCACCTATCTTATAGCATTTTGTCAGCGTTATTTAATCTATCGACATTGCAGAAGGCGCTTATCACAAACGAACGGTTCAATGATGAAATATAGCACATGTGGATAATGTAATGTGGGTATTACCAGCATTTAATTGGTAGGAGCAAAATTACAGTATAAACGTTTCTTGAGAGTGCGCCATATTCTTTACTACTGTCGCCTAGTAAGTATATATGAAATGCACATAGTATATTCTGAATGTTGCCTGATTTGACTTTTTGTAATTCTTTTGTCAATTTATTTAACAAGCTACCACAATGGGTGCCCACGTATTGCAAGGTTCCATATCTTAATCAATACACCTTTTAATTGAGCTGAACATTTTTCAATTATACTCCTAAGTAAAGAAGCCCAAAATCACGAGGCACATAATGGTTACATTTATTGATTCTTGTTGATTAAAAATTATAAATTACCAGTTTTATAAGCATAACAAATATGCTTTGAAAAAATAAAGCATAAATAATGACAAAGCTGCACAAGGCTGAAGGCAGGGAAACAGTTTAGTATAAATTACAACCAGTGAAACTTTAATATCAACTTGGAAAACTAATAACTAAAACTATTGTAAACCATTCTAAAATGATTACTTAAAAATCAGACACTTCATTCTTGAGTTACATCTAAAGTCTCTAATAAACTTTATTAACAGGAATTAGTAGATCTGATTAGTTAGGTGCAATTTTGAATTCTTATCTTCTGTTTATAAAACGTTGCATACTTTTTTGTAAAAAAAATTTACAAGGTTGTGAATGTATATCCAGAATTTAAATTAAATATAAAATGGCAAAATAATGTTTTTGAATCTTTACTGCAAAGTTGTTGTTTCAATGGAGAAAATATCAAACATACATAGCGATGACATACGAGTAATTTTGCCATTCTCTTTCTAGAAGACATATTTAAGTAAATTGATAATAAATTTGTAATTTTAATTACTCCATCACTTTTACTGTTAAAACGATTATACTACATTATAACAAAATTTGAAAAATATTGAAACTCAATTAATAGTTGCATTTAACAGTAAAATATTACAGATAAAATTGAAAGAGATTACTGCGGCTAAAATGCGTATCGCATTTCTAAAAGCAATATATTAAAGTTTTATCAACGCCACAATACCGGTATTTTACGGGCAATCTATGGACACATTTATTTTTAGGCGATGGACTGACACTTGTGCCTATTCAGACACTAGATGGCGGTTGTAAGCACCGTATTTGTTTATTCCATGTAGAAATTCTTGTGGACATCATGGAAGGCAACTATTATGGACAAAGATGCATTACATGCTTTTTTGTGGAACGAAAGCGTCCATACTAGAGAAATTCATACTTTATTGCGGTATGTCGTCAAGAAGCGCCTGCACAGAATATCGTTTACAATTGGGCCAATGGGTTCACCAGCGGCCCGAAATCTACACACAAAAATTTTTACTCACTCCTTTAGTAAAAATTAAAGGTATAAATCACATTGAACCAAAAAAATATTATGAGCAGTAATTACCCGACAACATTGCAGTCTCCCAGGAACTTTGAGGTTATGTCTGAATTGACTATGGCTGATAGGCGTATAACCTTTGATGAACTGGAATGTCAGATATGCCTCGGTTGCACAAACTTTCACACCATTATTCACGGACATTTTATTGTACAAAAGTTGCGCGCACTTTGAGTTCCACGGGACTTCACACAGGCACAGAAGGACAAACGAGTTGAAATCTGTCGTTGGCTACTGGAAACACATAATGACGATCTGGATTTTTGGAGAAGCGGGTGACTGGTGACGAATTATGGTGTCACTAGCACACAGCAGAGAAGAAAGTGTAATCAATGCAATGAAAGCATCCAGGGAGTCCCCAGCCCAAGAAATTTTGTGCTACTCCATCTCCATCTGCATCTGCAGGCAAGCATATGATCGTCGTCTTTTGGGACACTTCTAAATACTTCTAATGGACTGACTTCCTCAAGGAACAACTGTCAACAGCGAGGTGTACTACAAGACCCTTACAAGGATTAGACACAGATTGAGCAACGGCTAAAGGGGAAATGGTTGACGGAAATGATCCTCCAATATGACAATGAGCGGCCCCACATTAGCAAAACTACGACCGCAAATTTTTGCATCGCTGGGACTCGTTGTTTCGCACCCTCTCCATTCACCAGATCTAATTTCGTCTAATTATGTCTTATTCGACAGCGAGTTAAAACTTCGGCAACAGCGAGGAAACTCATGCAGCTGTCCACGAGTGGTGGCGTGGTACTCCCTAACATTGGTTTCGCGACGCTATTATGAAGTAACCAGGAAGATGCCAACGGTGCATTTACGTTGGTAGGAAGTATATTAAAAATATCATGTGCATTGAACCATGTTGCATAATAAATGAGATAAAAATTGAAGCGATTTTGTGTGGGATGTTGTGATCGTCATTGTTGTTGGCTTGATGCTGGGCGCCAAATTATGAAGCGGTTCGGTATAGCTCCGGCTACGTTGGTAGGCCAAATGAGATGGTTTGTATGCTCCGGTTATGTGCCCCAGGTTGGACACTAATCTTGAAGCGATTTGTAGTTACGTCGACCGGCCTCACGTTGTAATGCCAATTTTTAAGGGAGTTTAGTAGGCTGATTATGGTTGGTTCGGTGTGGTTGCCTATGCTTCAATGACAACAATTTGTCAAGGTGAAATCTGGTATTTTGTTGATTTGGAACTCAACAGGACCGGGAGAGGAGTTCAAGCGTGAATAAGCATGTAATATATATATATATTTATATATATTGGTATTTAATATGCCCAAAATAGTTCATGTCCTCTGGTTTTTGCGTAGACTTGGTTACGTTGAATATAAACTCAGTTGCCGCGTGTGAAATTTATAGATGAGTGCCACGGCGCGTGAACCTGAAAGTCGTACTCATAATGAGTACTGGTAACTGCTCCTGAGAAATGCATGTATTTTGCCGCGTTTCGAACTAGAGAATGGGAAATGACGAATAAGCCAATTTGAACTGATCTGAACTGACTATATCTTGCCGCGTGCAGATCTTCAAACTGAGAGCCTCAGTCCAGCAAACTCTCTCTTATATATTAAATTAAAATCGAGCAATCTTTGGTTTTAACGAAGCGCCTGTTTTAAAACGTTCAAACATACATTTCTCATTGGCTGGTTCAAATTCACCTACCCCATGTTTCCATCCCTATTATTTGAAATTTTTAAAATATTTTGCCAGCATTGGCTGATATTGGCTATTTTAAAGAGGTAATAGTACAGAGGTAGAGGTCAAAGTTCAGTTTATTAACTCCGCAGTAGCTGGCCTTTAAAAAAGGAAGGTGGCTTCACATAGCGACCCTCTTGCATTGTATAGTTTTATTATCCTGTTTACTTTCCAAGCTACTGCAACGTAAAACACTAGACTTTCTCTTTTATATAATTCTTACGTAGAAGTTAAAGTTTATACTCACATATTTACATAATATTTATATTGTTAGTTACAGTGCCAAAATATGATGACTGGCCTTACACAAATATGTGTCATAATTATATTTCAGTGGGGATGGGATGTAAGGACAGTTTCAAAATATACTATTACAAATAATTTCCGAACATCCCTCGCCTTGAAATAATGAATAATTTACTCACTGATTATTTTAATTTGTATCAAACATGGCTTCTATTTTATTTTTTTATACTTTCATTAAGATACGCTTTGTTATCTTCTGTTTTTCTTTAATACATTTCAAAGAAATAGCTACGGCATCTTTTATCACGTTGTATTATATACGTGAAAATTAATTTGCTAAGTGATAAGATTATATTTATATTGGGGTGTGTAGCATGTACTTTGAACACTTGTTCATTTCTAACTTTGCACCTTCAGATCTAGACCTAGGCCTAGTGAGCTCTAGAAGCTTTCCTACTAAAAGTATTAAACCCTAATAGAGATGTTCTTTGCCTTTCCAAGCTTTCACACCATAGTAAGACGTGTTTTGTGGTCTTATCAAATCGTATACAGCTTATGAGTGTTCCATTAATAGAGTCCCACCATCCATTGGTGTTTCTGGAATGGCCAATGTTCTTAACCAGGGTTCTGTTCGGATATTTTAATAAGAATTTTATCCAGTTCTTGGCTGGGAAAGTTCTTCTATCTTGTCTGATGTTCTTTCTTAGTCCGTTGATATACTGCAGTTCTAGCAGTTTTCTTGCTAATGCCGCAGAAAGTTTCTTTTCCAAGTCAGTCTTAACGCTTTCTTGTGCCAATTTGTCTACCACTTCATTACCTTTTGTAACCTGATGTCCAAGCAGTAATCAACATTTTGATTGTTTTTTGCGAAATTATCAATGAGAGCTAAGAGATAAGACATAAGTATAAAAAATAAATGTTTGTTAGTTTGCTTTAATAACAATCTTGTAAAAGATGTATATATAAAAGTGAAAAAATGCATTAAAAGCCTAAATTAACTATTTAGAATAACTTTATTTCTTTTTAGTGAGATCATATCTTATATTAACTAAAGAAAAACGACCGAGACATAAGTTTATGAGGCAATAAATATCGTGGATTTTTTCCTATTTGAACTCTTTTAATAGTTTGGAGTCATTTCTGAACTCTCTTGTATATTAAAATACTTAATTGATCTTTTAGGTCGCCTTGATGAATTTGAGGTAATTAGCTTTCGTCTGCGTCCAATGTTTACGGGTTCAAATCCGGCCGAGGTGGATATGTTTTTCGGGACCTAAAACTCTCGAGCACAAGTTCACTGGGAGGGACTTAGAGCCTTGGATCCTGAAAGAACTCCAGGGACCCTGAACAAAATTTACGGCCATTTCACCTTCGCAATACATTAAAGCCCGAAGCGACATAGAGGAATTAATCTTTATAAATGAATTATTTTCGTTGTTAATATATTTTTGAAGTGGTCACCAATCTCAACTGTATCTTAATAAAAATTTAAACTCGATGCTTGCGTTTAAAGATTAAAATGTACATTTTAAATTAGTATTATGATAGAAGAATGTTTAAATATTAATACGTTACAATAACGATCATTATTAGTTAAATTAGGTGCTTTAAGGGAAAAAGCAATATCTAACAAACAGCATCTACATGTATATATGTAGTTCACTATTGCATTGTAGGAAAGTAGTGATGTAATATAAAAATATATACTTTTTGTTTATTGTAAGTATAAGAAACTTAGTAAAGCAAAAAAAAAAAAAAAAAAAAAAAAAAACCTATTTCATTTGTAACTTGAACTTGTGTAATCAATATTCATTCATTAATAATTTATCAAAATCTTTTTCTTTAAAGTGGAAGATGCTTGAATTTTAACACTTTTTACTACTAATATATAGGTAACGTAAGATGCCGTACAAGACACGGGAGGTATATTTGAGTTCTGATAATATTCACTGCGTCCGACTCCCACTCCTTCAGGGCACAAACGCCCACTCTGAAAGAGAAACTTGTAGATTATAACCTTTCAACTACTACCCTGAGGTTTTCGTGCAGGCTAAAACATTAAACTTCCCCAGATTAAATTATGATACGTGCGTATTAAGCTAATGCTTTCTCCCCATTTATCTTGGAACGAGTCTCGTGTTCTATCACGAACCATTTGCATTTTTTAGCTGTCGTTTGGATGAGCGCCAGTGTAATCGGATATTTTGTACATGACGGGCGAGAATGAGACCGTATGAGACAAATCTGGTCACTGAACAAGAAAATAAAGTAGGTTAACGGAGTGCGAAATGTAGTTCGTTGTGAGCTCTGCACACATCTCTTATTGTATTACACACTGGTAGTGGGTGGTAAAGGGACGACTATGTCAGATTTAGGGATGTGAAAGAGCTACAAAAGTACAGCACTGGCCAACTTTACTTCAGCAATTCTGTTCTTGTATTTTAGTAACGGATTTTTCCTATAATATACTTTCGTGGTTGAATATGTCAATATTTCATTAATTAACTATGGTAGAACAGAAAAATAGTAATTAATATAATGCCAACACTTAATCACTAGCTATTTTCTAAAAAGGATAAGAAATGGAGGAAAAAGTAAAGGCACAAAATAAAATCTAATTTAATTAATTCATTTTTAGTATAAGGTTATTTTCCTTTATTTATTTCACCAACTTTAAATTATTTCAGTTGAATTTTTAGAAGCATATACAAAAAATAGAATCTCTAGCGTAATTGATGTTTAGAGTAGCTTTTATTTCTGAAATGCAGTACTAAATAAAAACAAATGTGAATGTGTCTTATAATTGAACATTAAATAAACTAAAGCAAATAATTGTTAACCTTTTTCACATATATAAAAATGAATGAGCAGAGGGCATGTACATATTTGATTACAAAAGCACAGAATTCCCTCGAATTTCTAAGTTCATAATTATTAAATATACTTTTTAAATTAACATTAACGATACATACCAAATAATACGTGCAAATAAATACATTAGTTAGAAACGAACACTTTTCTAAATAAGGAACAATTGGAATACGCAAATTGTTTTGTATATTGAAAAAATTATAATTTAGAAATGCGATAAAAAAATAAGTGTTACAAAGATTTCAATTTACAGAAAAAAATTCGGAGCCTATTTTGACTTCAAGCTAAAAGGTACACTCATGTGAACATTTGCACTCTATTAGTTTTCCTTTGCAGCTATGGACATGTAGTTTAACAGAAAGGTAGGGAAATAATTAGTCATAATTCAAAGGATGGCGGAGAGAACATTTTTGGGAATATACTTGAGAAATTCCGTACGGATCGAGGAAGAAGTCTTTAATGGAAATGGGCACTACGAGCTTCTACAGACAAACTCTAGAATCAAACATACAAATGTGAGACATGAACCTACAAAAAAATTTTAATTTAGAGTTTTCCAGAGCAAAATAGTATGCAGTGCAATATCAAAACTACTCCAGTAAGATTAAGAGATTTAATCATTTTGAAAAAAATATATTCGTTCCTAAAAATTGTAAGTTTAAAATTTGGTTTCTTAGTCCCAATAGGTGTAAAGCTTAATATATGAAAACTATTTCTCCACTCCTGTGTACTCTCTCTCGCCCTCTACTTGTTACCTGGAAATGTGGCAGTAATCCGTTACAGGTGGGAGGATATGTTGGGTCACTTTAATAGTGAACTTAATCTTCCGTTAGTCGCTAACGGGCCAATGGACGCATTTAGATGCTATAATTTTCTAATGAATGCACTTACATAATTGGCTTACTTGGATATCTAATAGCATATCTTTCTCAGTGTTTTACTGCAGGAATAACCTTGTCTATTTGTAGAGTTGCAAGAATGAATGTCAACAAACAGTTCCTTATACGCTTGGCGAATCTGACCTGGCGCGCCAATTCTCGTAACATACTGTTTATGTCACTACCTTGTATATTTGCACAATTGCTTTGCCATTACAACCGGACGTTATTCTTTCGACATGAGCACTAGCAAAAGATGCGATCAACAACATCGAGAATATGGAAGTTCATCTTCTGTTTTTCGATGATGATGCCCTTCCAGAGGATGAGAATTTCTATGAAACTGATGATTCTGATTCTGAGGATAAACTAGAAACAAGATCTTTAGATTCAGAAATTTCTCATAAAGCTAGATGACGAATTTGATAATGAAATATATTTTATAGGTGAAAACATAGACTACTATCGTCATTATCATATTATATTATTTATTTATTCCATTTTCATTAATAGGAAGAAATTGAACGAAAACACCCTGTTCACATAATATATAATAATTAATAATTGGTAACTCATTGGTAATTGCTGTATTGGAACAAACTATAAGCCCATAAGTGTCATTGAATTTTACTTACATTTATTAGAGTAATTATTATTCCGGTATTATGTTCATAGTCTTTGTATAAAGGTAATGAATCAACGCTAAAAGAGCATTTTATCTGAATAAAGATACACCTAAAAACTAGGAAAATAAAAAAAAAATTGAAATAAATAAATCAAGATGTAAAGCAAAAAAATATAGCATGGGTCTAGCAGAGCTGCCAGACCGTGCACCTTATGGAAGATTAAAGTAGGAATAACTCTGCAACACTTAAAAGTGCAAGGGCGGACTTTTAAATACAAAAATACAACGTGCACTTTGGTTCGCTATGGCTTTGAATATCCACGAACAAGCATTCTGGACTTTGAAATATTGTCCTGAGTGCAAACTGCATTTCTCTAACCTAGTGGTTTCTTGTCTAATGCACCGCTATTGTTCTGAATCGCTTCACCTATTTTGTAATCGTTTTCCATGTTGGTACTCGTTCTACGTCGTTGTCAAAGTGTGGGAGCATTGTCACATCACTATGAATATTCTTGGAAAATGCTAACAGAAAACGCACGGTGTTCATTTGATCAGCGCTTCGTGTTGATGCAATGTCTTGAGCAGCACTTCGCAATGGAATAAATATAAGCTTTCTAGGGAGTGTTGGTCGTGAATGACCCGAGTTTTAAAACAATGAACAATAACTACCACATGTAAGGTCCTTAAACTACATTTTAAATCCTTTTTCACTGAAAATGTATAATTATCTGAGTAGAGCAGACTGAACTTCGGAAAATTATTTCAAACATTTCACAATTGTAAAATTTATATTGTATTCTTGAACTGTTCTATTCTTGGCATCTCGTGGATCTGTTGTAAACAAGGGTCTTAAAGATCTTTTTTTTAATTTTATGAAATGGCTTGCTTTCAGACAAAGCTAAAGGCTGTGAAGCTTTTTCTTGCAGTTAATCAGTGTTACATATATTATTATTATTATTATTATTATTATTATTATTATTATTATAAAGAAGTTATAGCAATAGCTTATCGCTATTTTCACTGCTGAATTTTTGGTAGTAAAAGAATTTTTTATTATTAAAACAATGAGATTAACTGAAGGTACATATTAAATAAGTCATAGTGTTAAATCAATTAAATGTATAAATCTTAAAATCTGTAACATTATTTAGAGCGGTGTGTCGAAATTATTAAAGTTGGTAACATGTAGTTCAATATGATAGTTTGTATTAAAATGAACAGAATTAAATCAATAAATTCATACTTTCTTTATGATCTCTCGATCTTTCGAACAAAATCTCTTGCAATTTTGTTTTAAATGATGAATTGTCACACAACCCATAACTTCATTCGGTAGTAAGTTGTAATTTCTGATAACAGAGACTATATAATGAAGAATATGAAAATGTTCAATGTCAATGTATGATGAACATTAAATCGAGTTTCGGTATTAAAATGTCATAAAAATTATGAAAAACGTTTTAACTTGAAAGAAGCTTATACTTATAAATATTACAGACAAATATGTGTATTCAGGCTATATATTTGAGTTTTATATCAAGAGGTGATATCACATCGGAATAGTAATATGAGGCAACATTATAGTTTGTCTGAGCATTCATTTCAGTTTGTCTCGAAGATAATACTGTAACTCCTTAAGAAGTGGTTAACGATTTTTTAGAGGAGCATTTATGATTTACATAGATTTACTTCCAAATTCTAAAATTTAACTAATTTAAAGCTTCAAATAATAGGAAAAGTTCTCCTTACTAAATGACATTCTGGTCGATGATAACGTTCGACTTCTTTTTACTTACTAATACAGAATAAACATGCCTTCATCATCCCTTAAATGTGCCTGATTTTACCCTCGAATATAATTTTTATTTATTTATGTGTTCATTTTGGAAAGAGCTACAAGTTCGTCCTTTTCTAGTAATGAGGCAGTAGGACAAAAATTTAACTATCATTTTGAGTGTAGAATTAAGAGGTGATTTAATAATAAGGGAACGCCACTTCAAATAACCTTAGTTTAACTTGTAAATCTTTAGAAGAATGCCCTAATGGTATATATAATTACTTTACTGCCACGGTTTAAGGGAATATTGCAACTTATCCTCCATTTTTTCCATCAATTCTTTATTGTGCTTAATTCGACACCCTCTCTCCTATGCCAGGACAAGTGTTATGGGAAGTTTCCTAGTAGAAAATGAAAAAAAGAATTTTGTAACTTGCAAAAAGGAAATTTAAAATCATTGTTATATACAGAATTTAACATATAACTTTAGAATCTCATCAATTACCAAACGAATACACATTATAAAATCTCAGTTTGGACCAATTGAAATGACCTCTAGATTTACGGAAATTTCCAAAATGATTACATACTCAATTTCCTATTACAGATAAAAATTCAAGGAACTTAAAACTAACTTTAAAACATTTACAATAAAATGAAGAAACGTTTACAATACAATGAAAAAAGATTTACAAACCTAGATGATACTGGGTTACTGGACCGGACTAACGGAGAAGGCTGCGGTCCTACCAATTTAGAAGAAAGGCCAAGAAACTCTTTATTCCCCGGAACAGGCAACAAGGCTTTCCAGCGCGGAGATAAGGATGGGAAAGAGCGTAAGTATTTTGCAAGAACCTAGAAAGGAACACGTTCATGAATTGTACAATATAGGAAAAAATCAGAATGTTACTTTTATTCAAATAATGGAGACTTCGACCTTGCTACATTTCATATTTTAAAAAACTATAATTACAATTAGGTTCTTATTAGGTTAACTAACACATTTTCAAATATTGCTATTATTCATGAAGTAACAGTGGGTTTTATGTCACAGTAAAGTAAATCTCTATCATGATGACTTTGCACGGTACCTACGTAATAAATTGGGTAACTTTTTGCTTGAATTACGGAATAAAAAATGTAAAGCTTGTATAGGTGCATTTATACACTACACCGTAAACGTTTATTCTCTCTCGCTCACACGCACATAAACCACGCACATACATATCCAAAACCACTTAGAAAGCACACCTTTGCACATAAAACGTGGTCTGGAAGGCTAGCCTTCACTTAATTAATTAAACCTGATTTTAATTTAATTTTATTTGCCTCACAACTCCTTTCTGTTTAAAAGAGAGCGGTTCCCCACGCAGCGGCACGTAGAGAGTTTGCATTTTGGAACATGTTAGTATCTTGAGTACATTGTCCAATAACGTTCGTACCCTCTGGGGTATTACAGAACCTGTTTGGTTTGGTTTGATATTCGCATTCCTTGATTGCCTTAATGTCACATTTGTACTGAAGCGTGTTGAAGTCTGTTCTGTATTGGACGGGCTTGCGTTGCTATATCAACATCACCTGCTCTACAATTCGAATTTCCAAGTGTCGACGGTGAACTCAAATCTGATTTTCGCATTTAGGTATTGTATATGTGACAAGACCTTTATCAGTGTTGTATTACTATCTTTTATTATTTAAATTGACTAGTAAAAGTTTATCCTGTTAAAACTAACGGTCGTATTAAATGATGAAGTACCCATTATATATTCCCGGTTAGAGTTTAACATTTGTCCCAATTAGACAGTAATTGATTAAGGCTCATATTACAGAAGTTAATGAGTTGCTCCTAGAATAATTTCTACCACATATTTTACAGTATTGTCTGGCAGGAATCATTTCTCATGCAATGCTCGTTTCAGTTCAATAAAAACTTAAAAATACACAAATATATTCAGACCTTCATGGAGGGTGATTTAGCACTTTCAAATTGAAATTTTAAGGGGTGTCTTGAACAAACCTTGCTTTATAAGAAATGACATTATCATGCAAGGTGATGGTACCTCTGAGTTTAGATGTCTTGGACCTGATGGGATATCGCAGTCATCTCATCTCTCACGAATTCTTTAAGAAGTGTAACTTGTGACTGGAATGGACTATACTAGTTTGCGTTGTCGTTGACTCTTTCAAGGAAGTGACAATTTCGAAGCTTAAATTTAAGTTTAGTGAGGATAAGAAACAGAATTGCTTTACTTCTGAAAATTCTGAAGGAAGCATTGCTCTTCCTTATTCTTTT
This sequence comes from Metallyticus violacea, assembly GCA_030762175.1. Taxonomy (NCBI): domain Eukaryota; kingdom Metazoa; phylum Arthropoda; class Insecta; order Mantodea; family Metallyticidae; genus Metallyticus; species Metallyticus violacea. Next base: position 115,584,773 of record CM060832.1, read on the forward strand.
TTTTTATGTAAAGACTATGGGCCATTCAATGAGCACATGTCACCCTCATTCGTTTACTTGACTCTATTAAGCATTCGGCGATTGTTGACGTATAAGTGAATCTTCTCTCCTTCCAGTGACCTTGATGCTGGTGCCATCTATTGCATGATGCAGAAACATCACACAGTACGAATGTCAGTTTTCTGTGTAGCTCTCCAAAATAAGTACATGTCTTTGGATGCAGGCATGTGGCCTTGTTTGTTGGCGTGTATGTACATACGCACAAATTTAAACGTAACGATTTCTTACAGAACACATACACAAGCCTTAAAATTATGAATGGACCAATCAGAGACAGAAGCAATATAAAGTTAAGAAAATTGACAAATGGCAAGCGCCTAATAACATCACCTTGTTTAACGGTCTGCATTACTTCTTCCCATATGTCCATTTTTCCAGCTTGCCTTAAACATGGCCATTTTTAAAGGCGAGAACTTTATTTATAAATGTATTTACTTGCATGCCCACTGTTTGCAATACTTTGCAGTGCGTTTATAGCATTTTGCAAAATGTTTACTGTCCTAGAGAGAATTATTATATCGTCGGCATATAAAAGAATAGATATTGTTGATCTTCAATTACCGGTGTATCTTTGTCTGCATTCATCATTACATTAACGATATCATTAATAAACAAATTAAATAGTAACGGTGATAATATACATCCCTGTTTAACCCCTCTCTGCGCTATGTTGTACTTAGATATTATACCGATCAGCCTTGACTTCTTTATACATTGTCATAAAAGCGTTAATCATTTGTTCAGAAAGTCCTTTAAATCTTAATTTTTCCCCTTTCATGTTTATTTCTTAGATTATCATCAATTAAAGGTTTCAAAACAAAGATATTGCCAAAGGTTGAAAATCCCTCCTAAAGAGTTATTGCTTTCCTATAGATGTTAGACTGAAATTCACAAATAAGCAGAAATAGCTCACCACTAGCTCTGTTTATATCGATCCATAATAATTGGAACAAATGGTAGATATACAGATAGGAGTGTATCAATAATGTGCCGCTGTAACGGTTACTTGCTCCAACTATCTGCAGATATGATTGTGAAGTACAGGATGACTCTCGCTAGAGGCTCAGAATTAGTGATATTGAAAATTATGTGAGTTAGATAATAACTTCTAAATGTATACACATACACTTTCAACAATGCAGGAAACCATTACGATATCCTGTAACCTTCATGAGTCTATGTACGGCGTTAACATGTCTCAGTAGTTGTGACTGGATTATCTCATGCTTGTGTGTACAATCGTAAAGCGCGTGTTACTCGTCCGTAAATACTGTCAACTATGTTAATTTAAAACATTACAGAGGGCACTTTGACTTAATTTCATTACATGCAAAATTTTGCAACCAGAAAAAATTAAGAAATTAAAAACAACATGAAGCCTTCTCGCTTAACACTCAGACGATCACAAATTGCCTAAAGAAACAATAAGTAACTATAATAACATATTACATAACATTTTATAGCAAATAATTTTGGTCCTCTAGCGAAAAAATCGTTCTAACAAATATCTCTAGGCCCAGGCTGATAGCGGACGATAAAAATGATGATAGCTGGGGATTGATTTTTTGAGGGTTTCGTGGTAAACAAGTTTTAGTTCGATTTCTGGCACCTGAACTTGTAGGGCGTTTTAGACTTATTTCTTATATTTGCAGGTTTTTACTAAGAATATACGAGATATCGAAACTACAAACAATAGGGAAGTAATTGCATGTTCTCAGAGGAGGGAGCTATGTTTTTATGGATATTCCATTCTTTCAAGCTGCTTTGTGAATTTTATAGTGACTACTGGAGTAGATTTTAGAGCGATCGAGACGCTGAAAGATGCCTAAAGAAAAAGTATAGGGGGAGATATTATCCGGGATAGAAGTCTTCTTAAACGAAATAATTAGTGGTTTTCTGTTTCTGTTTGAAAGAGAACAAGATACGGAAAGCGAATGCAGTGCAAGCAGCCCGAAGAAGAAAGAGATATATTGAGAAGGGAAGGATAAGAAAGCGAGCTGTAGAAGAGAAAAGGGAAGAGGGAGGTAAATTAATTTAATTCTAAGCGACGACGTACCGAACTCTGCTTTCATGTAACGTACAAATTTAGAGATAGGAAGGGGCGAAAGCTAGCTAGTAGATGCTTGAATATTATTTTAACTTTTTCTTCTTTTCTTCTCATTTTTGCTACTTCCGTCGCTCCTGTTATGCCCCTATATTATTTTACCTTTGCCTCTCATCCGCTTCTTGGTTGCCTTCGGAAGCATCCTTCCAACTTTTGCCATGCCTTAAAGCTCTTCTCCCGTCATTTCATGCCTGTAGGGATTCTTGTTCCCAACGTTTAGAGGGCAAACAAGGAGAATCTTAGCCGCTTTAATATCTGGTCTCGTTCATCCTTTTCAGTGTTTATAAATTCATGATTCAAGATTGGAGAATATCTGTAACAGGAAACGGGAACAAGATAAAACCCCAGAAAACAGAGCTTCTCATTGAAGTGTAATACTAGCAGAGTCTTCCGAAAGTTTGGAAAATGTTCTTACGGAAACCTGACTAGTGGTAAAGCCTCCAGTGCTTAGCCTACAATTATGAACATTCTTTATATTTTGTTTTTAAATGAAAACTACGAGGGCTTCTTAAAACTACTCGATCTAACAATGAAGTAAGGAGTTTTTAGATTAAACATTATTTTTAATAATGAACATAATTTCACTTAAGATCAATATATTTATTTCAGCGTTGTAATGGTGTTCACAATTGTAACGGAGTTTCCTAATTTCAATAAATTTCGTTGCTAGACACTGATCGGAGACGAAGGTCTTAACCTTCCGAATTATCTGCAATAGCTATTGGGGTCATGAATTTGCCTGTTTCTTGTCCTCTTAGAATACGTTCTATTCTAGACTCTGCTTTGTTAGGCATACATAAATGTATTTCTTGGAAATGGTAAATCTGCACCTGCTACTTTGCTTTACAATCCCGAAATAAGAATATTTTACACCGGAAAGGGCAGTAATGTATCCTATTCAAAATATTTCTATTTGCGGCGCAATTTTAAGCAATAGGCACTAGGACACACTGATGTACACTGGCTAAATATTGCTCACATTGCCGAAGTAAGATTCACTGCGGCGCTACTGTGAACTTTTATGTGTCGTTACCATAGATCGAGTATAATAACATGATAATAATGTCCATTTATTTACTCACATCACTTGGGAGTTCCATTTATTAGTGGACTGGCTACAGTAACATAGTCATCTTTCTAAGTGCATGCCTGTATTCGGAATTAACATTTTCTTGAATAAAAAAACCATTAATGGGGTCAATTAGGATGAGTGTTAAGAGAAATTGCAGTCCGTGAAAGAAACATGGTCAAATATTATTTAGTGTGCCATAACTTTCACTTAGACCGGTGAAAAACAAGCGATTATAATTGGGCCGCGGAACCTTCTACTGTGTTAAATGTGAATGTTATTTTAGAAGGGTTTCTCTCTGTATTCAGTAAAGTCTGTTTAACGTTTCCCAAAGATGATACTGCTTCCACAAAAAGCCTGCTTTCTGTCATTATGTGTTGCTGTTTAATTCTACAGTAACTTTCATATATTTAAACTGGTATATGTATACTAACGTTAACATCTTTTTAACATTTTATCATAAATGTGAGCAACAAAAATAATGGCTCTAACAGTAGCTTTTGATGAAACAATGAAGGCACTTTGAGAAAGGTAACTGATTTAAATTCAGCAATTCTCAACAGACAATTTAATACATAGGCCTTAGACATTAAAATCGCTAGTTATTACAAAGTGCAGAGCTTGTTAATGGCTTTGGATTTTATGGAGCAGAAGTAGAAATCTGTTACATTTATACTTTATGTAGACTCGGCTCTGGCATTAGCAAAACAAACAAAAGAAAACTTTATACAGGAATGGAATAGCATTCCTTAATTCTCTTGAAGGAAATGCTAAGAATATATAACTTATATAGAAGATTGAAATAATTAGTTCCTTGCTCAAACATAAAAACAACTTTGTTAATTGTTCTTCCGTCTTTGAAAAGAAAACAAAACTCTAAAGGAGTTATTCATTTCTGAGAATAAGATGATAAGACTCTTCCGTTGAAAACATTCCTTTTATTCTTGTTAGTGCAAACAGTTACCATTTACTGTACTCTTAGAAGACCACTTGTTTGTGTTTTGAGTAATTAATTGTACACAAGGGCACATGAATATAAACTAATCGAGGAAAATGCTCAATGCCTATGTTTTATATCTTTCTATATATACACTTTGTTTTTACTTTTAGCAAATTTATTACATCATCATAATTGATCACAAGAAGGTCTAAGATCTATTCCGATTCCTGACGGACCATATGAACCATTTAAATTTAACTACCCTTAATACTTACAGATATCAGACCATCTTTCAAAAGCAAATACTTCTAATTCATTATATAGATATTAAATATAGCTTTGACAATGCAGTATATATAGGGATATGCATAACAACGATTTCGCGACTTTTTTTCTAATAACGCGCCGAACGCAAGATGTACTTCAAAAATTTGTCTTACCTGTTATAGGAAATGCCTATCATAAAATTGTGGGGTTTCTAATAAAACATAATATTATTAAACAAAGTACATATTCTTAATCTCATATTTTAGGTATAACAAGGAAACTCGTTTCCAGTTATCCTAACAATTTATTTGTTACTGCAAACTAGATCGGTTTTAACATAATTCACTACCCAATACTAGCAATAAATATCTGAAGACTGTTAGCATAATCTACTGCTTTCAAACCAATTTTCTTTACGAACTCCTTACTACAATATCACTAATGTGAACAAGAACCGAAACAGAATGTGCCCTTTAGAACAATAATTCTTCTTAGAGAACAAATGTCATACCTTTGAATAAACTCTACTGACAAAAGGAATAAGTCTTAGCCTAGTTCAACTTGTATAAAAATAGCTGAAACTAGATAATCTTAGAGGTCTCTAGAGTATATGACGCGGGAGATGCACCGTTATAGCCGGATAGAACTTTCAGATGCAAGAAGATTCATACTTTGAGATCCAGCTCAAACTTTGCCCATCTGACTCTGGTTCCAAGTCTTATCCTTTGTAAAAATACATATTTATGTGGTTGGTATCTTTAGCATAACCTAGTAAGCATAAAATGCATAAGTGTAATAAGAGTTATCAATTATATTAATAGTATAATTACAAAATCAAATAAATCAAAATATCTTTTAACAGCGTATTATGCAATATATTTAGACAAACCTTAATATTTATTTTATAAATTAATTTAAAAAATACCGAGGGTGCCAAAAATCTATACACCCTTTCACAGTAGATATATGTTTAATATATTTCAAAGTTGGACCGAAAAATAACAATTGGTGTTCTGTAAACAGGCGTTATTCACATACTTTATGATAGCGTTGCTACGTGACAGGTAAATCAACAATGAACAAATGAAGCCAATATTATCGCAAATCAACAATGAACAAATGAAGTAAAGATTATCGTATGATGTTCTGTAAACTCATATTACGTTATGTTAGCGTTGCTGTATCAAAATGGAGCCAAGATTATCGTTTGAACAACGAAAAGCAAATTTGAAGTAATGAAAAACCGAGAATATTCTTGAATTTCAAAGGCAATAGGACGAAGAGGTTTACACCTTGTTATCGGGATCTAACCCCTTTAGACTTCTATCTATGGAAAAATCTTAAGGATGTTATATAACCTGGAAAATCAGCTACACTGGCAGCACTTCGGGAAGAAATTTAAATATGTGCTGCGATCTCTGAGGACACTTTCACAAACGTTGATCAATGAGTAGTTCAACGTACTTAGAAGTGTATCGACGCCGATTAATGCTCATCATTTCCTGTTTGTGTGAATTCATTTTTGTTATGTTAACACAGTTTTTTTTCTTTACTTGAAGTGTGTATACATTTTGGCACCCTCTGTATATTCCAGTCATTTCGAAACATTCATTTTTCAAAAAAAGATTTAAAACTAAAAGAAGCATGGAACAAATATTCCTGAAATATTTTGATAATTTTACGAAAATCACAGTGGAAATAATTATTGGTTTTTAAATACATTTTGACCAGGTAAAATTGCAAATTATAATTCTTGATTTGTTATTATATTTCTTTATATATTGTACTAAATCGCTGTTTAAAAATCTAACCTTTTCGCACAGAAAGAACATGGTATCAGCAATGGTGGTATTAGCTGTTTATGATTTTCTTGCAGCCGATATGGTTACAGGGATGCCAACATGATTATTTATGCAAATAAATCATATAAATCCGTTTAATGGCTATTATGAAATATCACTAATTACACTGTAGCCTGATTACGAAATCGAATGAAAAATGTAAACAAATTTTAGAATATATATTTTAAATTATAATATATATAATTTGTATTCCCTTAAATTGATTCATAATAAAAGCTTTGCGTATTAAACTGAAGTTGGTAGCACTGGAAGGTTATTAGAACATATAGTGCCTTATGTTAAAAGAACTATTTTTAGTTAGAGTTGCCCAAACATAGAACACAAAAAGATACAGTGTAGATTACAATGCTCTGAATGTGCTAATTTTTTAACATTATAAGATACTATTGTAGTTAATTTACTTAATTTTACACTAACAATGAATTATAGTATAATATATTATACTTTTATGTAGCTATCCAATATATTAACATCCCATTATTACAGTTTAAAAACTATATGAGAAAGGAAAATACAACTTTCTAAGAGTAAAACATACATGTAAAAAGCCTTGTTTGGGTTTAAATATCAATTTAAATATTATAATTTAAACTATTAATATAAAATACGTTATATTTGGCTTTTTCCCATTAATTTTTCAGAGGAAAAACAATTACAAATTTCTCTTATAATTTCTTCTGTATAAACACCAAAATGAAATACAATTTTTCTATTTATTTAAATTCCCAAAATACTGTTTTTAATTCCATTTGAGCTAAGAAATACTACCATTTCTGTAAAGATGCTGTGACACACATGTTGCACGGAATGGAAATCCTAATGATGGAGGATGGTTTTCTTCTTTTCCTCTCCGATGATTTTCCGCTGACTTATAGTTGCTTGGACTAGCTCTACTTTCTTTGCTGGACTTTTTGGACCCCGAGACCACTGGAGAAGCGGTCAAGGAGATTAACAAGAGGATTAACAAGATTTCTCATATTATGAGATAAAACCCGATTTATTGTCAAAGTCTATTCCACTTAAATGGGCCAGCGTTATTCCTTGGAGAATATCTTGTGCTATTAAGGACACTTTTGCACTACTACGAGAATCTCTTAATTAGTTCACCAATTATATTGAATCTCTTAATTAGTTCATCCATAATATTTCACACGCGACGATTTTTTATACTCAATACTAGTCTTCAATGAGTATTTATGTTCACTATTGACATTGACACCTCCAACACTGCCTACTATTAATTCTATAAAACTGTTATAACTGACCCTGAATGAATGACGAAAGATTGCTTACTGAGAAGTCTCCCTGAAAACTGAGAACTGGTGAACTGATGCTGGCCGCAAAACTACAAGCTGAAATAAATATCGCAGTCCGTCAGTCTCCCGAAGCTGTCTTTTCTTTCAAAATATGACTATAGAAGGATCTAGAATATCATCCCTCAACTTCGTGTTTCTATTGAGCAATAAATTTCTCTCTGATCTTACTTTTTTCCTGATTGTTTAACCATGCCTACGTGACTTCCATCTCCTAAGTACATAAATGACACCGTTAGCATCTTCCTTGAAAAATTATCGCTCTGTCTCTTCACCGTATCTGGCATAGCATGAGTTTATTACGTTCGCCCTTCCTAATATAACAAAAACAAAACTTTCTGATTGTATACAAAAGAAACATGTTCTGTTAGGACTGCGGTTTACAATTCTCCAAATAATAGCGGTCCGTTTCCCATTTATTTGGGATCGTCTATATAAATATACTACAATAGGTGACAGGTTTCTCTGTCCTCATCGCCAGTTAAGTTTTAATAGCTAGTATGTTTTTGAACTCTGGCAAGAGAATAATGATAACCTACCACAATACTTCAACACATTAACAGGGAATAAATTCTTACACTAAAATCATGATAAAATAAAAAAGTTACGTTAGTTAATTAATATGTCGATTTTAATTTATTTGGGGGGATGGAAGCTAATAGTTTCCGCCTCAACTACCACCATGTCCCAAAATCCCATTGTCGTTTTGGCGGTTCTGTAGAAGCGGCGAGCGAGGCAAGAGGGTGTGATCTAATAATTAGGTAACACAGCCACGTGTTAAAATTGCGATACGCGTCGGTGAGACTTTTACCAACCTTGCTTATCTGTCTTTCTGTGTGATGCCACAATCATTGCATGCCTCTTCTGGCTCTTCCCCTTGCCACTCAAAGAGAATGTCGAGGAACAGGGTGACAGTGAAAGCGTTTACCCAAAAGGAGATTTGCTGGAACACTAAATATGAAATTAAGTGAGCCCCTATATTGTGGGTACTATATGCATAACAGTAACTTTGAAGTTTCTTTGAGTTTACTTACCCACTGCAATGTCCTCTGTATATCAAATAGTAGCAGTTAGTTGTTTAAACGATTTGATAAATAAAATGTGTATATATATATATATATATATATATATACCACTTTCTTATTTCAGTTGCTTATTTCAGTTGCTATTTGTATCCATAAATGATTGTACTCCTCTAGTCATATTTTCGCCAAAAATCTTCATATATTATAGTACGTCTATTAAAATAATACGACATTTTTATACTATATGCCAGAAAACAAAAGAAAAGGAAAAAAGAAGAATATTGAAAAACCTTTTTTCTATCAGTCAGTTTTCTATCTGTCGTGTTTACATCTCTCTTTCTCCCTCCGTTTAGCGTTAGTAATGTCATCTTTTCTTGGCTTTATCCTGCCTTACTGGTACAATTATTGAGTAGGCCCGGAGACATTGAAAGGATAAGTTGATTCCGGCGAAGGGTGCACCCGGGTAATTCATCATTGCTCCAACCATTCCATGTGAATGACGCCTTCTCGCTCTAGTTATTACTAAATTGGTTAGGATATTGACAAAGTCTACATTATTTGATCCAATAAGCTGGGTATGCAAGTAATTTTGTTCTTGTGAAATTTTAAAAATGATGAATTCCTCATTCAATTACGTTATCAATGGAATTTCTCAGGAATTCACATTGAAGTCAGGCTCCGGTTGTATTCCAGTCGTACCCGTAAAACTTCTATTTTTTAGCTAATTATTTTTTTAGAATTGTAAAGGAATGTAACCTAATGTGGTTATACCAATGGAAAGATCTTTTATTAATATATTCAAATCTGTATCGATCGTACTTACTGGGCACGAAAAAAATACTAAAAAGTATAAAAATGTGTCATTTTTTGTCTATATATGTTTGTGTCTTTCTGTTAAAGCTCTAGCGATCGCAATTTTTTGTTTTTTCTGAACGAAATTCGGCATATAGCCATCAATTAACAAACAAAATTAGACCATTAGGGGGGGGGAGGGTTTAACCTAAAGCGAAAATTAAAAATAGGAAAAAAGTTTGCTCTTTCTCAACGAAACGCACTAAAAACCTTTAAAACATATTAATAAAAGTAGTGGGAATGGGAGTATACTTGAAAAACTTTTGTGAATAAAAGCGAAATTTAAAAATCACTATAGTGACTGCAAATTTAAAAGTTTTAAAAGGAAACTCGGTATATACCACTGAAATAACGCAGGAAAATTTGTTTTCGAAAATCAGTGAATCTGGATTATTAGTAGGGGGTTTATCTGAAACAAACAATTTAAAAATCTCTGTAAGGACATTAATATAAGATTTTTCGCAACGAATTTCCATAAATAACATTTAAATAGAATAATAAAAATAGTTTTTGAAAATCGGAGAAATGGAAGTATTAGGAGGGGGGCTTGCCTGCCCCCCCCCAAAAAAAAAATTTAAAAATCAATCTACAGGCATTAATATGTTTTTTCGCAGCAAAACTCGTATATACTGTATAAATCAAATAATAAAAATAGTTATTGAAAATTATCAGTTTATTGGGAGTGAGAGTATACCTGAAAAACTTTTTGGGGTTAAGCTCAAATTTAACACTTTTTCTAACGGCTACAATTTTAATTTTTAAAGAATATTATATATATAATATATATATATATATATATATATATAACTGAAATAAAATAAGAAGTTTCTGAAAATCAGTGAAATTGGAGTATTAGCAAGGGGTTTACCAAAATTTAAAAATCGCTCTAGCGGCATAAATATTGTTTTGCAACGAAACGACAGATATGCTAATTAAATGTAATATAATAATAATAATAATAATAATAATAATAATAATAATGAAATGGGACTATTAGCAGAGGGGTTGTCTGCACTTCAAAATTTTAAAATCGCTCTAGTGGCCGTAATAAGTTTTTTTGCAATGAAGCTCCGTATATGCCATTTAAATAGAGCAAGAAAAATAATTTCTGAAATTAAGGGGTTGTCTAAAATCCAAAATTTAAAAATTGCTCTAGTAGTACCTAATACTTGTTTTTTACGACAAAAGTCGACAAAGAGCATATAATCAAACATTGTTTTTAAAAATGATCAGATTATTAGCAGTGGGGACATATCTGAAAATCTTTTGGGGTTTAAGCCCAAATTTATAAGCGTTCTAACGGGTGCAATTATACTTTTTTTTTTAAAGGAAACTCAATATATGGCATTGAAATAAAATAAGAAAAATAGTTTCTGAAAATCAGCGAAATCCGAATATTATCAAGGAGGGTTACCCATAATTTTAAAATCGTTCAAGCGATATCAATATTATTTTTTGCAACAAAACTCCATATATACCTTTTAAATAGAACAAGAAAAATAGTTTCTGAAAATCAGGGAAATCGGGCCATTAGAAGAGGGGCTTTATCCAAAATTCAAAATTTGTTTCTGCACATCAAAATTCGGTAGATGCCATTTAAGTAAATAAGAAAAATAGTTTCTGATAATTAGATAAATTGGACTATATGTAGTAAAGGTATACTTGAAAACCGAAATTTAAAATGTGCTCTCGCATTTAACTTTATCTGTATTTTTTAAAATAAAATTAGAAATGAATTCAGCATACAAACTGTATTTATAACGTTGCATATGTTTTATATTTAGTAAAAATACGAGCGTACAGATATTAGTTGTGAAATATTAATCTAATATGTGTTTGAGAATTATATCTGTATGTAAGAGCGCTCTGTAAGAACATTTAGAGCGTTATGCTTTTTTAATACAATAACATTTAAATTAAAATTCAAAGCCATTGAAAATTTATGTAACTTTCGATTGTTCTATGGTGATTCTTTATATTTGCTTAGTACATCGAAAGTGTTTTTAAATAGCAACATGTTTTTGTTTTATTGAAACATACGAACATTATTTTAAATACAGAATGTAACTCGAAACTTTTGTTATTTTTCCCTTCTTAAGTGATGTAAAGATATCAATGGGTAAGTACAGAAACATGGTTACATTAAAAATGTTTAAATTTATAGCTTAGTTTACCAGTGGTCATATATTTAGTTTAATTAATAGTATGCCATTGCTTTTTGTAGTTTGAGATCAACAACAACAACAACAATATAATAATAATAATAATAATAATAATAATAATAATAATAATAATAATAATAAATGTGGTTTCTTTTTTGTGATACTTATAGATTGCAAGAATTGTAATATTACACAGTAAAGCCATAACTTATATCATTTCATTAATTAACAAGCCTTAATTTGTGTTCTATATTCATTTTATTAAAAATTATTCAGTCGGTGAGGAACATGAACACTGCTAACGCTCGGTATCCGGGCTGCTTCCCATTGGAAATCCAGGCAGCAGAACCTGGACATAAATGAGGTTGCTGATGGTCTCAAGCAGCATCTATACTGGACTATGGTGTATTGACGGTGCAGTTTCCTTCTCTTCCCTCCTTCTTTAGATCTCAGTCTACTTCTTCATCTCTCAACTGCTTCCTTTCCGCCCGAAAACTGCCATTATTCTCTTCTTCTGTCGATTCTGTTCTCTTTTTCTGATTCAATTTGGGCGTTATCTTCTTTATCATCTTTTTTCTTCTACTAATTCTACTTGTAAGTATCTTTCTTGCCTCCCCTGATTCTCTGGAATCTCCTAGGGGAATATACGATTCCTGTACTTTGGATTTTTCCCCTTGTTTGATTTGCTGTTTATATATTCTTCTACCATTTTTCATGATATGTTATTTGCTAGTTTATTCAATACCCTAAAATCATCTTCATATCTCGTGATGTTACAGATGTCTTTCCGGATCATTATAATAACAGAGCTGGAATGATGGCAACGATTTTCTAAAACTCATTAAGTAATAGGAAATTGTGTTTCCGCTGTTCGCCATCTTGGCCACGCTTTTAGATGAACTGAAAAATGAAAATAATTTCGAGTCAGAATTATCAACTCAGCGGATTTTAATGAAATGTTAAGAAATTTGATACTGTGAGTATCTAGAGTTTGGTTGTCCTTTGTGTGGTTATATATAACGTTCTTTCAAAATACCAGGGATATGGCACTCCCAAGTTCAGCATTGCAGAAGAATTATATTTAAGAAATGAAAATCTTCGAAGAAAGTAACATGATAACAATGACTTATTACACTTCAGAAGAATTATATAAGAGATGGAAAACAGTAATGCATAAAAATAAAACTTGTCATTTGGTGTCACAATAAAGTGGAAAAAAAAACTAAAGTACGTATATCAATAAATTGTTCAAAGCCCTTACAAAGAAGAGTGGGTGTGTAACAGATCTTCAGTATTTCAAGAATATTTGAATGAAGAAATAATACTGGAGATGATAAAATAGCCTCATTTGTACATCCATAGCAGATGATAACTTGATGATTTTATTTATATTTATTCCATGTTTAAAGAAATAGTTTATTTGATATTTTATTGATATCCATGTGGTTTATAATATCAAATTACAGTTCAAAGATATAAATCAAAATATAGTAAATTATTATGTGAAATAAGACATATACGGTCCCTTTTATATCCAAAATGCAACGTCTTCTAAAAGTCATTCCAAATTATGATCTTAATAAAATCTATTATCAAGATTGGATATGAATAGCTGTAGTGGCTAAATATCGGGAGAAAGTGTTTATAAAATTTTATTTTGAATTTAGTATTTACATAATGTAAAGACTTGTCTTAAGTCTCTGGTAAACATTATAAATTCCGTCATTACATACTTTTTCACTAACTAAAATTATAGATTCCAACTTTTAAAAACATTCTAGTATTTAATATTTAAATTAATTCTTATAATGACAACTATAGGAATCTTTAATTTACCAATCATAAATCAGTTAAATAGCAAGGAATGATAACACCGTAGGTGCAGTTTCCGTTCCCTTTGTAAGAGATAACGTTTGCTAATTTCCATGCACGTGTTTAAGCATAAAAACTCAAAGATATAGATGACGACATTATTTGGAAGAGAAGATGGTATTAGTGCGCTACCCATAACGCTAATCTGACCCAGAATGCATGAGAAGATAAAAACGTCTTTCTGCTCTTTTGATTCAACAAGCAATCCACATTTAGGGAGGTGTTTACTTGAGGTTGGATGGTTAGTGGCAGCGACTGTGCAACTAACACTTTCCGGCAAGCTTGCGTTATTACAATCAGGCTTGGAGAGAGGTTAGGCAAACAAACTTCTGTTTGACTAGTGTTGCACTATTAGGGCTCCGGGGATATACCGCACTGGAACAATGGGGAGGCAACTGGAAGCGTCACCCTACTCCCAGACTCCCACATCCTACACCCGCTAATAATAACAAAGTGGAGCTAAAACGCGTTACGCTTCGTCTTGCTTCAATTGTTTTCTCGTTCTCACAAAGTGTGTGCTCAGAAATGCGGAATAACAGAGTGTTCTCACCAACATAATAAAGTGATAGAAACAGCGTTAAGGAGCATGGAGATAAAAAGGTCTTGTGAGATAAAAGAGAAGATATGGAGTTAATGCAGGATAAAATGGGAAAGAATCAAAGAGAATAAAAGAATAGAAAAAAAGTGCAAGAAAACTTTGTGCGAAAGTGTAACATTGCATATTCCTGCTCTTGCATGTACTATGTTTTACAGTTAATAATTTCTGGCAAATACTCAACAAGAAATCATTGAAAATATGCAATTATTATAAACACTGTTCTCATTTAATTCTTTATAATCGTATAACGTATTAGTGTACTAAATTCGTGAGGCCTAAACGATGCCATTTCTGAATGTGAAAAACTACTTAAGAGTAAACATTTGTAAATTCAACTTTATTAAAAGACAAACTATTGGGTAATCTTATAATATTTTCCTCTTATGTTCGCAAGTCTTTAAATAATAATTGTGATCTTATTACTCTTCCACTTCAATTGCTTGCCCAGTTTCATGCTTGTTATCCTATTACAGACTTCTGGAACACAAGAATCTTTGAAATGCCCATATACGAAAACTATCAACGGAAGTGTTTCTGAAACAAAAGAAGCTGTTTACGTGCTGTTTTTTATAAAATAAAAATCGGACTCCACTTCATATCAAGTTACGTGAAGCTAGTGAAAACTTCGTGAAAGCTCTGGATAGAGAAGGTCAGATCTTAAATTACGTATTTTAAACAAATATTTCACCTTCATCTTGTACATAAATTAAAATTGATTTATTAGAACATCATTTTATTAGCTATTGTAACATTATAGCCATTTTTACAGAGCGATAGTATTTCCTGTTTTCTGAGAGAGAAAGTTGGAAATTGATTTTAGGGGACAATTCTAGAGCACTCTAAGGTTATCCAGGGTTTCTAATTTCTACTCTTTGTTGCTTTCTACCCTTCTTATTAAGAGCACTTACCATTTCACAAAATTATATATACAAATATTCTTTGTGGAACAGAATACCTAAGTTGAGGCATATAAACTTAATTACCATACAGCAATAAAGTACAGATACTTATCTGGAAATACACACATGCACAAGTTGATGTGTGATTTTCTGTGTGGACATCCACGTCGTCTTTCCATTTGAATTGGCAGAGCATACCACACAGGAATGATTGATTGATTGCTCGTTCAGTAGTAAAAATAGATTTTGTTTTTAGTGTTTTACTTTTCTTTGAAAAATTATATAAGTTTAAGCAAACCATTTCCAAACATTATGTAATAGCATAAACCACACATGGTTCTATAGTTTTTATAAAGATAATTTTAGATCAAATTGTTTTATAAGAATTAAACAAATGAAAATGTAGCATATATAATGTACCTACATAATTAAATGTTTCCAAAACTAAAGGTATGCACTGATAAAGCTGCCTAGCTCTCAGATATATTATATACATCTAAACAATAAAAATGCAATAAAGTCCATAGATCGAGTTTACAGTATCCCCCTTCGGTAATTCAAATATTGATTGTTGTCTATCGATCTCCAATAACGTAACATAACACTCGTATCAAAATACTTTAGAGAGGTGAACTAATCAATAAATTGTTATTGGTTTCCTCTGCAAACACATTGCACTTTTTCCTGGCAGAAGGGGGAGATAAAAGAGAGTGCCAGAAAGAATGTGAGAGTACGCGGTTACCGTAAAAGACCTCTTTACATCACCCTCTCTTTTCTACCTCCTTGTATTGATGATTCCATAAACATTCTTCTTTTTAGCCACCCTCTTCAACCTCTTGCGGGGTAAACAACCATTAGAGACTTTAGGAAAGGCAAACCGCACCAGTTTTGTAACCCATACCCTTTAGACCAGTCTCACCCCTTGGGATTCTGCCCCAGCCTTATTCTGTAACTCTCTTCGTAAATGGATCGCATCCTTTTCCCCATGTGGTATGTTCTTACTCCCAGAGCATTTGAGAGAAATTTAAATCGTCCTAAGTGAATACAGTAAATGCCGCTATACGGATTTTCCAAGCAAACATTTCTTTTCACACGGCACGTATTCAATTTTTATGTTGGATTTACTAGGAACAAATATTTTTATTTTGTAGATGTTTTTCTCAGTTCCATTATCTATATATTTCAAATAAAGCATTAGCTTATTTATTTCTATATACGGTTTGAACTATACAGTAAAAGTGAGTAACAAATCAACATTATAAATTTCACAAATGTATAAAAAAGTTGCAAATGTTTTATTCCTCGTTTTATGAATATTCAATAAATTGAAAAAAAGTTGTCAAACAATTGGTTGAGTTCTAGAACTACCGAAAACTCATCGGACATTTCCCCCACATTCGACAAGCACAGCTTTATTTACCTAGCTAAGTCACACACTTTAAGAATAGTGAGTAAAGGGTTTCTAATTGCGAAAAGCATGCTATAAATTTTGTATTGGCTTGGCATGTTTTCTAATGCACAACAAATATATAGCCATAATTCATACTTACTACACAATTGGCTCATACCTTCGAATACAATTTGAAAAAAATGCAAAGCAAAAGGTTAAATAAGATGAACCTGTGAAAACCTCAATGTAATACCCATCTGACTCCATTTATAAATAAAACCACAGTGAGTAAAAGAATAGTATTTACAGAAGTACCAGAAAACGTATGGGTAAAGTTAGTGAATAATTCCACCATTTCCTTTACCAAAATAGACAAGTTGTTATATAGATTACTGATTAATTTTTAAATAAATTGTGGAGGAATCAATTTGTTTTCGAATGTATTATTAGTTCAAAAACCTCAACTACCGACACGTTGTTTGGGTTAATGATTAATACTATTATGACTGTCGTTGTATTACAATATTTCAAAAGAGATAAATCTCTTTCTTTTGCTGATATAAAAACAGCCTCTCTTACTTATTATCACATAGTTAATATTATAGTAAAGGTTTTTAGCTCTAAATTATTATCATTCCAATACATTCTTTAAAATAATAATGTCTATATGAAGTTAGTAACTGGACTAAGAATCTAGGTATCGACCACTGTTTTTTCTCCCCGGGCCTTTAGTCTTACTTATATTAACTTCATATTTTGAAAGTGAATTTTGTTGCTAGTTAACTATCTTTCAGCAACTTTTTGTAGGGCTTCAAAATAGGTACTTTCAATATAGTTTTTATTTTATTAAAATAGTTTCAATATGTATAGAAAACATAAAAATAAACATTGCGATATTGCCACTTTTTAGAAAATTTTAGTTAACTAAAATACAGCACACGGCTGTAATTATTTAGAAAAAATAAAACATTATCTTCTATGCTTATGTAAAATTAACGTCAGAAAAATGTTAGCCGATTAGCTTATTAAAGAATAAGAATCACTGTCAAAGTTAATACACTTTAAAGGAAAATTGTTTTCAAAACCGATGCGTAAAGCAAACTTTAGCAACATGAACTCATATTTACCAGTTATTAATGGAAAGACAATGGGGAGTGGAGAAAGGAGGAGGAAATATTTTGGAAATTTTACAGAGAACCTGAAAAGAAGTCAAAAGGCGATACAAACATATGGTAAATTTGTTTTATTTTTATTTTCATTTGTCATTTTAACTATTCTTTGGACAGGACAGAGAAGAATTTCGTACTTAGGCTGCTAGATGGCTTTCTCCGGAAGGAAGGGATGAGATGATTCCAGGTGCTTACGGTATCTGCTTGCGTACTAGTTCAGTCTGTGTAGTTTTGCTACTTGTCAATGGGATGAAATAAAATAAACTTTAAATTATTCATATGTAGAAATCCAATATTGAGATCAGGAAGACCAACAGATCAGCATGTTGATCCCCCACGACTAATCCATTTATTTGAGAACCGGCAAACTAAAATCATTTTAGCAGCGAGAAAAAATGAAGTAGTGGCCACAAGGCAGAAAACTTTTAAGACATAACATTTTATCAAAAATGTTTTCAACAAAACGTTTAAATGATCCGTTAAAAAGTCACAACATGGTCCCTGTCAATGTTCATGAAACATGAAATTGTCGATTAACGTGTCGCCCATTATACCAATGCTAAACTGTCGTTTGCATTCTTTTTTCAAGAAGGGTTTTACCACACTGTATAAAAACTGTGTTTAGATGCACCAATTTGTAAGGACCAAAGATCTATAGCTTGTTTATCAGTACACCATAAAGCGATCTCTTACAAAAATTTAAGTGAAATTGACCTAATGTTCTATCTATTCTCCCGAGATTTCCTATATGTCAATACAACCTGTTATATATTGACAAAGTCTAGAGCGGTGGATTTCATGCCAACTTTTCTAAGTTTAGATTCTAGATTTGTAGACTGTAACCTGTTTTGATCCATGTTTTTATATGATATTTTATAAAACACTGTTTGTTTAAAAATGAACAAAGTAAGTATATTCTATAGAGCCAAATATCTAAAAACGATTTTTATGAATTTTGTTCTCTGCAACTGAATTTGAATATATTTTGAATGTCTCGATTATGATGTTCATTGTTTCAAAACTTGTGGCAGTGTATGTACAGTAGAATTTATTATTCCTGTTAAACATTTATTTTGTTATTGAATCAAATGTCTACGTTTATTTTATACTCATATTATACGCAATCAATATTTTTTATTAATGTGCGGCGAAATTGGCATTGTCATGCCTTTAGATAATGGAGGTAAAACAAATTATATAGTGTAATGAATTTTGATATCAGAAAATAAGCAAATTTGAAAACTGGATTAATTTAAAAGTTAATATTCCAATCCACTATAAAATAATAAAATGTTTTTACTGATCAACTATGCGCTTTGTTTAAAATATATTTTTTAGCTTTTATATGCTGAAAGCTACACATATTTGATTAAAATTTGGTACACGAACATAACTGACATAAGTTTATCAAGTTATGTATTTATACTTAAATTTGTGTACTAAACTAACTACTTTTGATGAATGATTATATTGGAACATCGATTATCCTTAATTAAATATGGATGTGCATATTTATGTTGTCTGTGTAAATTATTCGCTGTTCACGAAGCCCCATTTAGCACTAAATCATAGTGGACGGCGAATGTATTCATTTGCTCTATGGAGTGCATATTTAGAGTGTCTAAAATAGACTTTTTCCATTCTTTTGCGTTTTTAGATCATACCATTTTATCTTGTACAAACATGGTAAAAACCATGATTTTTTCTGTATCTGTTAAGAGAATTTCATTCACAACTAAAAGTTGGGTCTTGTGCACAGTTATTATAATCACACTGTTTAAAAATGATAAATATTTTAGTTCAGCATTTTTGAGCCCCTCTCAATATTTATTTCAAAACGCAACATGTTTAACAAACTTCACCAGTAATAAATGGGAAGGTCAAAATATCCATCTTCTATGAGCACTCATTTGTTACATGTAGGGAACTTAGCTTTAATATTACCTTTGTACAAGTCTGCAGCTTTGGAGGTAAACCGCCTGGATAAAACTTCATAATCATTGTTCAAACAATTTAAAAGTTCCTTCATATTTCGAAACAGAAAGAATCCTTTAAAGTGCTGGTTTGGTTGAATTAATTTTTTTTTTTCCTGATAGCATTCCACAACTTTTTCAATAAGCCTCTGTAGTATACATTTGGAATTGCAGACTATTTATATAAGTAATCAATCAATATTACTTATGGCTATCCAAATCACGGACAACGTAATCAACCTGGTTGACTGTTGCACCTTAGTCTTTTGGATGTTAATGATGAGGTATATTTCCATATTTTACCCATTTTTTTCGTTTCCAATCATACAAGTTTACCCAGCTTTCATCCATCGTTACTAGTTTGGTTAATTTTTTTTCTTCATCTTTGTACACTAGTCCAAAATGCTTTGTGCACAAGTTGCTGTCGTTTGAAAGGTGTCCAGGATTTAGAAACTCACTGTGCAACTGTGCAACATGCAAGAGTTGTAGACGTTTCTCTGTTAATTTTTCCCCTCCCTACCTAAGAAACTGTTACCACAAGTTTATCGGAAGCACGAACTGCTCAACTTTTCCACCACACTTAGTTCTGTGATGGACGACTTTCTCTGAGCCACCTTGTAGACCGTATTTTCACAGTACTTCCTCACTGTACACAGCTGAAACCTCTACAAGTATCGTTTGGACGTATTTCTCTCGAGGACATAAGAACTTGAACATACCTCATTATTCAATTTTGTCCAATATGATGTTGTTCTCTAAGATCGTGGCTTTAATTATTGTTCAACAGAACTTGTAGTGACATCAATTGATAAATGTTTTACTCAGACACCAACTTATGATTCGTTAAAATTCAATTTTCAATGCTATTACATTAAACATCTTGTTAGTGACATGTCTTTATATACATTTATGTTAATTCATTTCACTATGTATATTTAGTATAAACAGTTTATGTAAAAAAAAATACTTTGTTTCTTCTTCAATTTTATCAATAATTTTCTCTGGAGATCAAGCAAATGAAAAACTAAGGTCAAAGCATTTCATTTTATAGAGATTTATAAATGTAAGTAATTACTAATATATGCTCATAATATTTAATAAAATCGTTTGTTTCATAACCAGACTTGAGGCTAGGCAATACTTAAACCTTTCAAGCGATAAAAACGGAATTGAATACGTTGTAGAACTCTTGTAGTCTTCCTATAACAGGGAGAATGCATATGGCTTCGTTAAAAATAAAAATAATGAAACAACAAGCAGATGTGTTTTACGGGGAAAGTTTTAACTCGCACGGATTTTTACGGCCTCTAGGGTGTAATAAAGCACATGAAAATGTTCCTAGCTGAAAATTCGTTAGGTTTCTCATTCTGTTATTAGCAATTACAACGAAGTATAATTGTCGTTTCAGAAGTTCGCTAATCCGTTTTATTACTTAGCGGTGAATTTGTAGCTCTCTGAGTTATGCAGGGCAAACACTGATATTGTATCTTTTAATTAACAATCCTCAAGGGTTTTTAAAGCTGTAGAGACTTCGGAAATGTAATGCTATATTCCGGAACTAATTTAAATTGCCGGGAAATTCTAATTTTCTTAGGGAATATATTAGCAATGATACTTCTCATTTTTGAAATTAAATATAAGGTTGGGGAAATAGAAAGTTTTTTTTTTCAGTTGATACAGTTTCCAATTCCTAATCCAGGTTGTTTTTAATGCCTTAGAAACATTAATTTCAGACAATCGCATATCTCTCAACATGTCAATGTATCGGGTGAATCGTCAAGGAAAATAAGAACTAAGCAAATTATAACCATATCACTGCAACAAATAATCAATACTCATTCTTTGGAATCGATGTTTACAGTAACTTTAAGTCTTGTGTTGAACTTTCTCCTTCTTTCCATTATCCGCATCTAAGCAAAGCAAAAGGGGAAAAACTGGAAAAACAAAATATTACAAATATAACATTCTGTTTGGTATTTATTGTTTGTATACTCACATCATTAACGACGCAGAAAGAGAAAGAATAATAATTTTTCGTCTAGTCAGGTTTTCATTAGTAAAATAATAAACCCCTGCAAATTATCAGATATAAAAAAGGTGTACATTGCTTATGTAAAAGGTGATTTATCCTTCTCGGTGCCACTCCAAGTGGAACGGCCTGTAGGTCGATTTCAAGTTGGTACCGCGGCGAACGGGAGTCATAAAGTTCGCAGCTATGATGGTCACGTAAGTTATTTTACTAACACTTAAACACTTAAAAAGAACTTTACTCATCATTATTAAGCAAGAAGTAACTGGAACGATTTCTCTTCATTTACCATACATTTCTGGCATCGGCTTATTAATTTAACCATTAGTTTCTGCAATTCCCTCTGAGAAATTAAAGAAATGTCTTCACGAATATTATTTTTCAGTTTATCTAATGTGTGTGAAATTTTGTCTTGTACACTTTTTCTTTGATGCCCCCAGAGTTAAAAATGGCAAGGAGTTAAATCCGGAGACCGAGGAAACCCTATGTTAGAGATAATTCCATTGTCGAATATTTCATGAATTCATGCAAGGAGACATGCGTTGTATGTGCCGTAGCACAATCCTGTTGGAAAGTAACGAACCTTAGTTCCCTCACAGTTAATTCACGGAATAGGAGTAGCAAAATATTTTGCACATACATATCACTATTATTGTTTCCTCAAAAAATAACAGGGCCTATTATTCTCTGGCTGTTATTGGGGCACTACACTCCCGTCTTTTGGTGATACAAGAGTTCCTCGTGAAGCAGGTTAGGTTTTTCTGAAATTCAGTGTTTTGTGAATTAACATATTCACTTAGGTGGAACTAAGATTCGCAAAGAAATTAGATTAGGGTCCACATCTCCGTCATGCATATTATTCAAATCCATTCACAAATTTACTCCTGGATGCAGGGTCACCCGGTTGATGTTCTTGCACTACAGTAATTTTACTGGGTTTTAACTTTAGCGGCTTTGTAACTGTTCGAACAAAGGAATAAGAAATTCTAGTTTGCTGGGGAAAACGTCGAAATGACAGTGGTAATTTTATTTCTGCTAACAGTTTCAAATAGTGCTAAGATAACATTCAAACACAACTATCATTCCACTTTTCACTGTGTGTTGCTAATATAAAATATTGTACATTCCTTGCAAACATTTCATCTTTTGTCATCTTCACTTACATCATAATTGCATTTGAGAAATATTGTAATTTTTAAGCTATTTCATTCCGTATTTCACTATTTACTTTAAACTGTATTTGTTAACTTGAAACTTGAAATGCCTTTATGTCAGTAAGCTTTACACACTTCCATATCTACTTTCGTTTTCTTTTCCTACATTTCTTGTATTTCCATGTGCTCTGCGCAAAGTCTCTGCAGCGCTTTATGAAAGTTGCTTATTAATTCATCTGACAACACATGAAAGCGGACGAGGGCAGTGCTGTAAAATCTGCCATTACTCAGCAGCTTTCTTCGAGTTAGAACTGTAGGTGTCGGAGGTTGATTCTAATATCTGTTATCTTAAAAAATATATCTCATTAGATTATATGCAATATTAGTTCATAATATTTTACTTGGAGGTTTAACAATATTCATTAAGTCTAGTTCATGCGACTTCTACACAGATATTTAGGATCATCTGTAAATTTGCGTACACATTTCAAAGCTAACCAAGACTTGGACTCCGATAAATATTCCATTGTGTCACATTTTATCAGAAGCATAGAATATTCACTCAATCAGTTTGTGTATTTTGTCAACCAGGATTATGTACATGACACTTTGCATAAGGCTAAAACAAATATAGATGCGTTTTGTGCCGATCAATTTACGTTTAATGATTCCCTGAACAGCATATCCATCGACTACACATAGAAGTACGCAGCGAATGACACGTGGTTTAACAATGGAACCAGTACACATAAACATAGAAAACAGAAATGCACAAGTTCTAAGCAATGCGTCAGAGTACATAGGTTGTTTAATAAAAATATCCTTCACTGTGATTTTTATCTCTTCACCGACCTTGTCACAGAGCTCTTAACTCACTCTGTATATATTTATTTATCTATATTGCAGATATGGAAATTATTCTTTGCATATTTCAATAATACATGTAGGTAAAATAAAAAAATAGCTAACTTTTTCATTAGATAATTAGTGTTATAGATATTCTTTCGCGAGTATATAAACATTTACATACAGTGACATATTCTTGAGCATCATCACATTGTTGTTAAACAGGTTTGTGTATTATTATAGTTAGTCTTTAATTTGTTTATTGACGGTATCGTTAATGTATTTATGAATGCAGACGTAGATACACCGGTAATTGAAGATCAACAAATACCTCTTCTTTTATATGCCGACGATGTAGTAGTTCTCTCTAGGAAAATAAAAGGCTCGCAAAATGCTCTAAACCCACTGCAAAAGTATTGCTAACAGTGGGGTAATTCAAGTAAATACATCTAACTTAAGTTCTTGCCTTTAAAAATAGCTATGTTTACTGCACGCGGGAAAAATGAATATATGAGGAGAAGTAATCCAGACCGTTAAACAATTGAACTATCTAAGAATAAGATTTGTCATGAGTGGAAAATGGAATAAGAACAAGGAGAGCGATCAATTCACAGAGGTATTGAAGTTCCTAGCTCGGATATCGAGTCAAAACATTAAAACATATGTATGAGGCAATGGTTAGGTCCTCATTGTTACATGCAAGTGAGGTCTGAATATGGGATAAAATAGACGTTCTATATAAATTATATTTCTGTAAGCGAAATTTAGGTAGGAGAGGGGAACATCGAATTATGATGTACTACGAGATGTTGGATTTTGGAAAGATGCAGTGTACAGCAAAATAATAATTAGGTACAGGTTAAGAATAAGTAAATAACAACAAACAATCCTGAGGGCAATATGCTACCGGCAGCATTTTTCTTATTTGATTCTGTTTATTTACGGACGCTCTCTAACATCTCAGGTCATCAGCATTCCATGCAATTCAGGGCGTGAAACGGTCGATAAATTTTGCTCACAGACCTCTTTTTTCAGACTTGAGGTTTTTTATCGTGCCGTAAATGTACGACACGGGACTCGCGGCTTTACTTACCTTCCGAAGGAAGCCATACTTAGTATTTTTAAGCCAGAAGAAATCTATTGGTCTGGCAGGGATCGAATTCCCGATCTTGGGTTTAGGAGGCAAGTATGGTTACCACTACACCACCAGGACCGACCAGCAATTAACAACAGGCGTTGTCTGAAATTGTGTGTGGCAAATTTGCAGCGAAAAATTCGGTTAAACATTATTTGGCATAAGGGTATTGGGAACAGGTATGGCGTAGTGAAAAAAGTAAAAATCGTCTGTCTGACATAAACCGGCAGGACATAGAGGAGCGATACCATCTTTGGACCTGCAGAGCGAAATTAAAACTAGATGGGGTAAAGAGAACTATATCATGGAGCTAGGCATTAAACAGAGGACGGGAATAGCATGCCTTAGACTGGGAGGCTAGAAGGCATGTAAGGTTATTGACAAGAAATGCAGATTGCTGACAACTTGGCTCATCCTCCAACTGCAAGACAGAGGACTAATGGAAGAGCCGTGGACATAGCAAGATGGAGCACCAGCACATTTCGTTCTTATTGTTCGTGTTTTGTTAAACGAACAAGCTTAAATTGATTAATTGCTAATAATAAATGAATAATAACAGTTGCTCCTCAAAAAGATATAGGCATAGTCTATGAAAGTTGTTGCTATTATTAAAAATAGAAATGTTCCAGTTATTCAAGGGAAGTAAATCTTATAAATTCCCTGAACGCTGGATAGGATGTGGGTCTCGAACATCTCCAGCACCATTCCCATGGTATCCATGTAGCCCTGACCTGAGGACAATAATAACTCGTTGGATATTATCAATATGAAGGTTGCTGCGCATCACTGCGGAATCAACACTGAACTTGGGAGAAAAAAAAAAAACAGTACGGAATGCCTTCGGTACGTTCGCATCTGCAGTTCTGTTAAAAATACACAAAGAACTTGAAAATTATGTGCTCAACATGATAGAGCACAAAGATATGCATTGGGCAACTGGACGTAGGTTCATTACTAAAGTACTAAAGTCAGTTTTATTAAATTATTTAATTTACATATAGCACATAAGGATACACGAACTTCTCGGACACACTGTATATATAGAAAAATCATACATTTTTTTTTTAAAGAGACAGGAGTAGGATAGTCGCAGAATCCTGTTTTCATAAAAAATAATTCCATATGAAAATAGATTTAAAAATGGTGTTTTGAAAAATAATAAAGTTGTTAGTTAATGTTTTCTTATTCAGCACTGGGTGCTACAGGACGATTGGGGGTTTATACAGCATGGAACACTTTTAACTACCCACAGCGCAACAGGAGGAGCAGGAGAATGTGCATACTGATAATAATTAGTTAATAGCTTTATATTTCAGTATGCATGGAACACTGGCCGGTGAAATAATGTGTATTTTGTGTAAAGAGCCTTATAAAAGCTAAGCCCGTCGTGTCAGCTCAGTATGCATTTAGGAGGGTGCTTGGAGACCAACACGACCACTGAGTGATTCCAGCACAAAACGTAATTAGAAAATGGAAGAAACAACGACTTGTCAATAAAAGAGTTCAAAACAAACCGCATTCTTGGATAAAGACAACCAGAACTCTTGTCCAAAGCTTTCATTAGCAGCGTCGTGCTCTAACATTATAATAACACGACGTCCTGTATATGCATACATTAACTTTTATCTATAAAAAGACACATTACTGCAAACCTAAGTAAGCGTGATATGCCATACGTGTATAGTTATCTGAAGTTACTAGGCAGGATAGGAGATGCTGAATTTCTTAATGACCTGCTGTTAACCATCTTTCATTTGACAGGGTACGCAAACTGGAAGTTCTGTTTGTTTGCATACCCTGTCAAATAAAATTTGGCTATCAGCAGCACATTAAGAAATTTAGGATCTCCTATCCTGCCTAGCAACTTCAGATCTCTATAGACGTATGACATGTCACGCTTACTTAAAATCTCAAAGTAAGGTTGCACCGATAATGGCCATCACTCCTATACCAACAAACTATGTTGAATCTAATTAATTTTTATCCATATAAAAACCTTGTGAATGGGTTACGCTACTCACAAGTTTCTCCTTTCAAAACTGCAAAACCTTTCAAGTCTTTTTTTTTTTTTTTTGTTGTATAAAGATGATGGAGCCACTGCGCACGCTTCCAATTTTAATATGGTATGCTGCTGGAATCCTTTCCTGTTTACACAATTTCTCATTTTGATGACGTCTCTGGCCTAAAAGATATCTAAGCTTGACTACCGTGGACTTCTTCCTCTGGGATTATTTGAAAGAAAAAGCATTTTCAACCAGTGTAATTTGTTCAAAAATTGAAGAAATATTGAGACAATAAATTGCAAACATTACTTTTATGTCTCATACACAACCTCCAAGACTGCTTTGCGCAATGCTTTGCCGCAAAAGATACATATTTCAAAGACAAATAATGCAAATGATGCACATAATGTAGATGCAAAAATGCAGTCGAAGTTTTAAATTCGAAAATAAATGTATAATATATTGCTAAAGCATGTATCTTATTTCAAAAATAAGTAGCCGAAAATGCTCCACCCTGTACATGTTTGTTAGATATAAATTCCTTCAAATATTGTAGATTACACTGATTCGCATACATACTCCGTATAATGATTTTACATAATCGTGTTGAAGCCCGCAGCGCAGTGATGGCACCTCGGAAAGTGTGATGGCTTGAAAATTGCCTTTACGTAAGCCGTATATCTATCCAGGATCACTGCTGCTTAATAAAGTTTGAGACTTCGACGTAAAGTTAGTGATGTAAGAACGGCTCATCTGTCAAACACCCTGGGGAAGTCTTGGAGAGTGATGCTTAATCTCGAAGATAGTGGAGAAGGCATCCAAGTTTGGTGGTTGTAGTTCAGCCTTCCGAAATTTACCTAGCGAGTTGATGAATCGCTTTTGTATTGTAGATACTGACTACAGTAGGTGTTAGAGATCTTTAGAAGAGCTCTTCAGAACTGGAGCCTCATTTATTTTACAGATTAGTGCCCTTTAACTTTATGGAATTTGTGAACAGGAGTTGATTAAACATGAAGTAGTGGAAAAGTTAAACTTGTTATTTGAAATGTGGAACGACGGTTAACTTTTTAAATAGATAGTTCCCGTCCTAGGCGCAGGGTGTATAATTCCAGTATTGGTGTAAACATTTCAACATTTATTTAGTTCAATTGCATCTGTCTTCTGGGCAAATAGATGATTCTGCTTAATTTTAATATCAAACTTAAATAATATTCTTTATAACATTTACATTTATTTTGAAATTGCCACACATTTTAAAGAAAAATAGGAATATAAAGAAGATGATATAAACAGCAGAAGAAAGACTGATAATTGAAATTAAAAGAAATTGAAATTAATAAAAATAAAATAATTTCATAGTTCGGATTTAGACTTCGTATTTATATAATAATATTAAATTATATTTTAGTTCCTCTAGTGGTTAAATAGAAACTTGGATTAAAGTTATTCGAATATTTTAGTCCCTTCTTACAAGGAAATTATTTGGGTTAGCAAAAACACATCTGTGTTAAATTTCCATTATAGGACGAGTATACGCCTTTGAATTTACTGGTGAATCGTTTTTCTTAAAAGTTCTGCAAACGTTCACCTGAGATTGCTGCGGAGGTCATTGCAGAAGGTACACCAAATGTAGATATAATAACTATTCATGTAAATGAGGCCTTTCAATAAAGTTGACTAAAATGCATATTCACATATACTATAATATCAGTGCTGAACTCCACGTCAATGACACTGAGACAGATCTTACACCCACCTTCCCACAAGAAATTTGCTTAATGCATAAATTATAGCGAAATTATTTTGTCTAATGTCCTGTGTCTTGTAAATAGCATGAAGCGTGCTCTACTATTAATATCTAGCATTATGCTATAAAAATTCAGAAGGGAGATAGAATGACCAGAGGTCTGATGTAAATTGTGTAATTAATATCTCATAAATCATAATATGAATATGCAGGAAAATGCTTTGTAAAAGCAAGTGTCTGTAGAACATATTGTAGTTTGATGCTTTTGCTTTCGAGTTTCCGGCGGAATACAATAGAAAAGTGCATCTGGCGAGGATGGGTCTTTTGCATTCTAGAGAAGCGATAAAATCCTTAGGTACTGTTGAACATTCTTTAAGAGGTAGTAAAACAGGTGAATGTATTCTCGTATATCTTGGACGGGTGTTCAAACGCCCACCTATCAGGAACGAGGACTAAAATGTTGAGTATGAGCGCCTTAATCTAGGTTTTGACTAGCCAATCAGAGCCCTGGATTTTGAACGACTGGAGTTCGTGTGTTCTGCCGTGAAGCCTTGTATGAGCTATTTGAGCTAAATATTGCACTTTCATTTCAATCACATCCTCTGAAGCACTAAATGTCATCTAAGTATTTTTACTAGTAGCTGCTTCTTTTAACGAATTCCGAAGGAATGATTTTTGGGGTTGTATCCATGAAACGATTTTAGAAATTTTTCTTCAAACCTTCATCCATCCTACCTAATAGGCACCAAAAATCATAATGTAAAAACGTTAAATATATATATGCACGTGTGGGGGATCTTTTAACGCACAAGCGGTCGCAATTTTTGTATTTCACAACGAAACTCAGCATATAACTGTCAATTAACAAACGATTTAAGGAGTTCGAAATTCAGTAAAGTTAGACCATGGGGGGGGGTGAACCTAAAGTAAAAATTAAAATTGCTATAGCAGCCTCAAGTTTTATTTTTTCTCAACAAAACTTAGTATACGCCATTAAAACAAATGATTAAAATATATATTCCCAAACTCATCCAAATCAGACTATTAGAAGTGAAGGTTTACTTGAAACCCATTATTTTAATGAAACTCGATATATGCCATTTAAAAAAAAAAGAAGAAAAATAGTTTGTTAAAAAAAGGGGAACAATATGTTTTGAATTAAAACCCATAATTTATTTTTAAAAATCAAAATAATTATTTTATTTGGAAAGAAAACAGATTTGAGCTGTTTCAGCTTTCTTTCTCATATGATACAAACGACCATTAGGAGGGAGTACAGCTGAAAACCGAACTTTTAAAAGAAGGGGTTAAAGCGGAATTTTAAAATGGCTTTAGCGGCTGTAATTTTAATTTTTTTAAGGAAACTCGGTAAATATCATTGAAATAAAATAAGAAAAAATACTTTCTGAAAAAACAGTTGAATCTGGCTATTAAGAGCGGGATATACCTGAAATCCAAAATTTAAAAATCACTATAGTGACACCAATATTTGGTTTTTGACATAAAATTCGACATATACCATTTAATTAAATAAGAAAAATAGTTTTTGAAAATCAGCATTAGGAGTAGGGGTATACCTGTAAAACGAAATTTAAAAAGCAATCAACCATTTAATTTTCTCCCTATTGTTTTAAAATAAAAGGACAAATTAACTCAGCATGTAAACTGTAGGAACAATACATATGTTATATTAGCAAATTCTGCATGAATATAGCCATTGTGGTTGTATCTATAAAACTATTTTTGAAACTTTTCTTAAAATCTGCATTGGTCCTATTTACTAGGCACCGAAAATGACAATGTATGTTTGAGTGTGTGTGTGTGTGTGTGTGTGTGTATGTGTGTGTGTGTGTGTCTGTTAGCGCTTCAGCGGCCGCAATTTTTGCTGTTTGCTTTTTCTCAATGAAAGACAGTATATAACCATGAATTAACAAATGACTCGTCGAGTTCTTAATTAACAAAATTGGATCTTTGAGGATGGGGGGGTTAGTTTTTGAAAATCACTGAAATCAGATTATTAGGGGTTTATCTTAAAACCCAAAACATAAAACTCGCTCTAGCGTAACTAACATTCGTTTTTTTTCACAACAAAATTCGTATAAATATTTAAATACAATAAGAAAAATACTTTCTGAAAATTAGGGAAATCAGGCCATTAGGAGCGAGGATATAGCTGAAAAACGACGTTAAAAAGTAGGGGTTAAAGCAAAAAATCAGTTTACTGGCCGTAATTTATGTTTTTAAATAGTTACACATTTTTGTTTTACTGAAACATATGAACATCTCCTTAAATACACCAGATAACTCAAATTTTTCTGTTATTTCTCTATTTTATAATGTCATCAACCATGTTCATAAACATTTTTACATTTAAAAATGTTTAAAAATACCCACAAATTGTAGCTTTGTCCATAAATTTAATGCTAATAATTCTAAAAGTGTTCTCTTGTGATACTTATAGATGGCAAAAATTCTAATTCTTTTCCCACAATACGACACAGTAATATCATGTTGTATTTCATTTAATTTATTAATAAGGCCAAAATTTGTATTTTATATTCATGTTTAAATTTATTCAAGTTGCTGAGGAATTCCCTTAGTTTACGCAGCTTCTGCGTGACGGGCAATGTATTTATTCATTATCCATTTCGTAGTAGGAATGAATGTCTAACTTCAATAGAAGCTTCATATCCTTCAGTTAGCACTGGTTAATCATCCCAAGCTCTTTGCACTTATCTGGAAATGATGAAGTTGCAGCACGCCGGTGATAAATTACTATTTGGGTGCTCTGTTTCCAATTTGAAATAAGTTATTTTCGAGAATTCTATTCTCTGAGCATCTACAGCAGATATACCTTCTTAATGGTGTTTTTCTGGGGACATTTACATCCTGTTTCAGCTTTGTAATAGAAAAGGTATTACTTTCCTTACATATTTTTATAATAGAAGACATACGAACAAAATCGGATAGCTTGCTTTTCATTCACGGCGAACTTTTCTTCCCAGTAAATTCACCTTTGGTTAGTAATAGTCTATTGCAGTACATATAGTGAATGTCTCTGTGAAAAAATGTGACTTTTCACTGTATAGCCCGAAACCCTTTTATTTGTAAACTGTTGTTTCATTGCTTTTGCAATACGGTCGATATACACCCGTTACTTAAATGATATTCCTGTATTAAAAGATAATCAAGAGTGAAAAATTAATGTCCTATCGTTTCATTTTAGAATATTCCTGTAATAAAAATAAAAACTTTGGCCACAAGGAGAACCCATCTTCAAAATTTCAACATCTGTAAACGGTTAAAATCGAAGTATTTCAAACTTACACTACTTTAAAAAGCAAATATAGTGTACAGGCTTATAAAAGAAACATTGATCTTTTTAGAAATGTTAACACTGCTGCCTCTATCCGTAATACTACGTGGTAAAATCTCAAGGTGAAGTTCCGGTGAACTTTTAAAGGCAAGGTCTAGAGGAGGGTGGAAGAAGATGTTGAGGTTGAGGGGAAGTGGAAGAGATTTCTTCCTTCTCAGGGCATCCGTTATATTCATAAAACAAGCAGAAGAACCGCGGCTGGTTTATAGCTAGATTTAAACTGGAAAAGTTAAGTTTTGATGTCGAACAAAGAAGGGTCAGGAAGTTAAGACTACAGGCAAGGGAGTAACAGGAGTAACAGAGACAGAAAAGTGTTATTTTGTTTTAACATGCGCCATCTAAATTATTCAAATAAAATTCAAACTGCTTAAAAATAACTGCAAATATTCAGCTCTTTCTTATCTTTAGATACAGCGACACTTCTCCTTTTTTTCGTTTTTATGCTTCTTTAAATTTATTTGGCTTACAGATATACGAAACATAAAACTTTCATTTTATCCCGACTCTAAAAATGTACAACGAACTTTAGCAGGTTTTCTACAAGTTGGAATATTGGTAAGCAATGGACAGGTATGCTAAGGTATACGATAAACTCAATTGCTTTGTCTGCTTTCCTCAGAACGAGAAAAATGCATTACTTTTTTGACTTGTTCTTATCTAATCGATAAGAGATCTTTCTCTCTTTCTCTCCACCTACTTCTTCACATATTCCTCCGTCATCTATTTGTGCGTTTTAGTATTGTGGATAATTAAGCTGAATTTATGTTGAATGCCAAAAAAATCAATCGATTTTGGAATAATTGCTTTAGAATACTGCTGGCAATGAACTCTTCTGTTAGTAATGATGCTTTCTCTATAACTGGCAGACTCGGTATGTTTCATCTATTGTTGGATTTTTGTCAACATTTAACCGAATATTTAAGAACAAACTGTGTGAGTACTTCTATTTTTAATTTATGTACTACATATATTTTACTTATAGAAGTAGATAGTAATGAAATGTGCAGAGTATATAAATGAAAGTGTTGCATATTTCCACAAGTAAAATAATTCACTTGCAAACATGATTAATATTGTGACCTATTATTCTCTACTCTCCGTGGAATAGTGCTATAAGAAGCGTTGTACATAGTTACCACGCACTGTCACATATTCTATGTTTCAGTGAAGCATATAACTAACTCTTGGGAACATTTGATGCAATGCAGTGTACACATACACACCTGTAGTGTTTCATAGTGTAATATACACTAAAATATGTAAGTGCCCCCATCGTTACATATTCCAAGCATTAATCTCGAAGCTGATCGAAGAGGTCATTTTACTAGATCTCGATCAATCCATCAGCTACTAATGTTTTGAGATTTGTAATGTCCACGATGCATAGAAAATAAGGTGGTGCACGAATAACTAACGATAACTTTTATACGAATTCCTTACGCATCACTAAAAATAAATGCCCGGAAGATCAGGTATTTATTTTAGTTCAAAATAAGCAGGCAAAAAGACACTTTAATTGTGTTACTGCAAATTTTCAGTATTTTAAGCAGGCATTTATTGTGAAAGCGGGGGGGGGGGGTATTATCATTCATAATGAAATTAGATATTTTAAGATATGTAATCATTTATTCATCACATAACTAAGGTATTTAAGCTTACTTTTCGTGGTTAGAACAAGATCAACATGCTTTTTTTTCAATGTATCAAAAATGCGAAGTGGCTCTATGTCATATCGCGTGATTTTTGACACAGCTAATCTCCTCTCCCAGTCCTGTAGAGCCTACTCAACCAAATAGCGGAAAAAACCCTGAGATATTGTCGAGTAGAGAGGACAACCGAAGCGATCATCACAAGCAACAAGAGTGCTTCATAATTTGGTGTCCAACTTGGTTCATGCAATCAAAGCAAAACCTTACAACACTCTGTAAACATTAAATTAGACTCAATACAAAGAAATTCGGAATAAAATGTTGATTTCAATATGGAATGTTGAAAGGAACATTGATATTTCGCTGAGATGTAGAAAATATGGAGGTATTCTTCAAGGTATGCTCTGCTTCCTGGAGCGCACAATATATTTATTTTCTCATTGGGAAGAACGGAAATTATGAATATTCTCGGAAAATACTCTACGGAAAATTCAATGTTCATTTCACAATTACTAACTGTAGCAGTAATATCCATGTATAGAAATAGATATTTCACATTAGCCTTGTTTGGAACATGAGTTGGAAATGAAGAAACGATTTGAAAAAATCAGATCTCGGCCAGTATTCGCACCACGTATCCTCCAGCTTTCCGACCTGACGCTCTACCAATTGAGCTACTGCGTCCTCCGTCAAGCATAGAGAAAAGCTGAAAACCTGTGGTTTGAATCTCGGCCGTGATGAATTTTTCAAATGCGATTCTTTATTTCCAACCTGATATCCGTTCATTTTTTAGACATGTGGTGTTATAAATGTCTGAAATTCAAGTTTCTGTATCAAACAATATCATTATATATTGTGTAAAACTACAAAAAATCCATTAAGCATTTATAAAAAAAATTAAATGTTATATTGTTACAGCCCACTCTCTTTTCTGCTACATATAAGTACTCGTTTGTTTGTTTTTTTTTTTTTGGTTTGTTTGTTAATTTTATTAAACTATAGCATTAATGTAGCTTAAAACGAAGTCACATGATTCGTCCAGAAAGTCGAAATTGTAAAGTAGCTATTGCCTATTTTATAACACGTGGCGTCTAGCAGACATTCACCACCCTGTGAGAATTAAATAGTGCAAGTAGAAAACTGCGACTCTAACCGAAGACCGCGTCCCTAAGTTCCTGTCGCCTGTTTGCGCTGTTTAATTCCTTTAGATAGTGAGCATCCGCTAGACGGCACATATTATAAAATAAATACTTGCTATTTTAAAATTTCTACTTTTGCACTTTCTTGGAAGAGCAAATGACAATATTAAAATTAAATACACGTTTTTTCTCCAAATATGGAAATTTTCTCGAAATGAAAAAAATCAGTTTTGAGCGATCATAAAGAACTTAAGAGTGCTTACTTTTCTGGTTTAATTAATCTTGGGCTTAAAATATGTGTTAAACTATATCATTGTCGCATTTCTGTCGAAGCGCGCAGATTTGTTTTAGCATTAACTCATTAACTCATATTTGTGTTTCTTAAGCTAACGCAGGTATAAAATTCATTTTAAGAGGTTCCAAGAATGTGAAGTTTGTTTTTTACTGCACAGTCGTGAGATCCATTAGACTAGGAACTACGTGAAAGATGATACGGAACGGAGAATAAAGAAACAAGAGATATTCCAGTGCGTGAAGACAAGAGAAACACCGGTAGCTCCGGAAGGAATGGCTGTTGGTTTGAGCGGCGAATTGGTTCAAAGCACAAAGATAGACACACATCTGTGTGTGTAGGGGGGGGGGGCGTGCTCGTGAGAGGGAGAGAGATTGAGAGGGAACATATTCTCAAGGACCGTCTCAAATTCCGTCCACCAGCCGATATACTATCCTTCGTGTGCAACAACGGCGCAAGCGATAAGCATTAGCAACAACTCACATTACGAGCACATACATACAGCTGCTTTGATATTTATATCTGCGTTATAAGATCCTGGTGATCAGAAATATTTGACGTTGCTGAATATTAATGTACTGCATCAATAAAAACTGATAGACTAACAAATATATAACTCTAAGAGACTATGAAACTGCTCTTTGGTAAGAGTTAGAAGTCATTACAACTATTGATATTCACATTTGTTAACAACATTCACTCTAAAATATAAATGCTTATCATATATATGTAACATTTAATGAGCTCAAAAATGAACAATTACCTCAGAGTTGCTATAAAAGTGACAACATTTATTCTTTATTATTGGATTACACCGTACTAATTACCCAAGTTTCTCACCTTCCTATGAAAGCGGTGTGGAAATTTCTTGACCAACCAGCGCAGAATTAGAATATTATTTAACTGAATCATTATATTTATTTTTCAACATAAGCTCTCTTAAGGTCAATGCATTTATTTCAGCGATTCTCCAATGCCATTATCTCGTCTTTGAAAAACTTTTCCGGAAGGTCTGCAAAATACTTCGGCGCAACTGCAATCATCCCTTAATTAGATGATTAACGCTATGTAGTGAAGAGAAGTTTGAGCTTTGGGAACATATGGAAGTAAGAGGGAGCCAAATATGGGCAGTAGTGCAGATGCTGTAACAATTCATTCTTCAAATCTATCACTTTTTACCATTGCTAAAACACTTATGTGAGCAAATGCATTGTCTTTATGAAAATTATTTTTCCTTTTGTAATTAGTGTCGTTTCTCCAGAAATTTATTACCTAGCTATTTTAAAAGATTTACATTCTACTCTACAGTTATGATTTTACGCTTCTGAAGATAATCAATTAGTAAAATTCCCTTAGGGTCCCAAAAGACTGATACTATAAGGAACTGTCTTCTTAGGCGCTGAGCAACCGAATTCTGTCCATTGTTTTGTCAGCTGTGTAAAGATGGATAAGATGAATAAGCTACAATATTTAGGGAATTAAAACGGGCAAAGATAGGTTAAAAGTTTCCGAAAGGCAAAGATATGCTACAAATTTTAGGGAATTAAAAAGGGGAAAATTAGGGACAAAATATTCAGATTTTTAAAAAAGGCAAAGATAGGCTACAATTTTTGGGAATTAGAAAGATCTCATCCGCAGTTATGCTTTGACACACAAAAGCAGTTCGGTTGCTGTTAAAACGCTCTGAACACTAATGAGATATTTTAATTAAATTGATCTGCTGTTGGCAAGCGTGGTATTTGTGTAAAGATTTTTCGTGTGTTATTCTTTATGTGAAATACATACATACATACATACATACATACATACATACATACATACATACATACATACATACATACATACATATATACATACATACATACACGTTTTTTTAAATACCTATAGCCTCAAAAAATGCACGCAGTTTAACTAGCTTGCCATCTAATACCGTATCATGTACTGGTATTGCACCTTTTGAACATCTTTCACTTGGGTAATCTTAATGCTGTTACGGTCATGTTTAAATTCAGCAGTCAGTTTTTAGTCATTGAAAATTAAGAGGAACTTCCATAAACGTTTAGCTGTTTACTGCTCAGTGCTCCATTTTTTTTTCATCTTATCATGCTACATGTATCATAAGCTTTAAATTGGACGTAAGAATTGTACAAAAGAGAAAGATCCTCTGGTGTTAAATGACAGTAGCTTGGAAGCTGAAAGGGCCATATAATTTTTATAACAGAGAAAATGAATCCGAGGGTTGCTGTGTGAAGCTCCTTTTTTTAAAAAAAAAATCAACTACTGCAGGGTAAATAAATTGAAACTGAAACCATTAAATCATTCAGGTCTATGATCCCGACCGACTGTCGTGCTATTAGCCCTTTAAAAATAGTCAATATCAACCAAAGTTAACCATATGTTTTAAAACTTTCAAAAAATAACAAATAGTAGGCGTAAAAGATGAATTTGGATCAGCCAATGGAGAATGTATGTTTGAACTTTTAAAAATAGGCGCGAGGCTCACCCAAGCCTTTTGGTTTATCCTAGCCAAAGATTTTGGGTTTGAATTTAATGTATAGGGGAGTGTTTCCTCCGCTGGAGCGCTGTGTTTGAAGTACTATACGCCGCAAAACTCATTCCTCAGTTCATTCGAATCAATTCAGTTATCAGTTTTCAGTTAGATTCATCTGAGCAGTTCGCAGGAGCAGTCCTGAGTTTCAGGAGAGACTTACGTATTTAGGCAGTTATAAATTCGACGTTCCTCAGACAGGCAGTTTAAGAATTATACGCGGTGGGGCATGCAATTACAGGATATTCAGTTTGAGGCAGAAACATTTCGCAGTATTCATTATAAGTTCGACTTTCAGTTCCACGCGCCGCTGCACTTATTTGTAAGTTTCACACGCGGCAACTAAATTTATATTCAATGTAGTCAAGTCTATCATACGCAAAACACCAGAGGATGCGAAAGAATTTGGACATAATAAAATATGCAATTGGATATTAAGCCGCATCGCATGCTTATTTATACCATAGAAACCCTCCCATTCCCGTTGAATAAAATTCAACAAATAGCAGAATAGGAATTGTTGTCATTGAAGCGTAGCAACAACACCGAAGGGACCAACAATCAATCTACGAAACCACTTAAAATTTGGCATTACAACGTGAGGCCATTCAACGGCAACTATAGATCGTTTCAAGATCAGTGCCCAACCTGGGGCATATAGCCAGAGCCATATCAGACCATTGTAAAATTTGGCGTTCAAAGTGGTTGGCATACCAAACCGCTTCAAAATACAGCAGATTACTCTTAACTTAATGTTACAATCCACATGTTTATGGAGGGAGGCTTGAGTACTGCTGAAATATACACCATCGTTCTGAAAAACAATCGCCATTCTGAACAAGTGGAACATATTTTATATTTCAGGTTTGAATTTGCATTTGGTAGTTTTAATGTTGCCCATCCTTGAGATTCTGATAGAAATAATTTGTGCTATTGAACTGTATTAAATTGCAGTACAGATATCATAGATCAATAAGCACTTAACTATTAAAAGAGTGCGCAGATATCGGTGTACCTAGAAATTAATGAAGAAGTTGAACCCCCAGATATAAAATTAGTTTGTAATCTACCACAGTGGAAACTAACACTTTTGTATAGAACAATAATAACACAGTTCTTATGTTGCGGTTATAATTCTACCCTCTTTACATTTAGTTTTACTTATAGTTTTTATTTATTGTATAATAATGAATTCAAATACTACATATGCCCTTTTGAGAATAATACTAACAGTACTAACGCCCATTTTGACTCAGGTTATATCACTTTTCGTCTCCGCTTTTCCAGTTGTTCTCTCTACTTCATTAATTTAAGTTAGAAAAGTGTACCCGCCTTTGTCCAGATGTGAATTGTTTAGTTGCTAATTTTACTTAATTTCTAATTTTGTACTAACTAGATACATTTTTAATGGTGTTTAACGCCCATTTTTACTACCGAGGAACCATAGGCGGTGGATACTGATGATACATGACATGAAATGATATATTGAGGAGGGATTTTTGCAAGGAAGGAAACGTTCCAGACCTAAGTTTAGGGCACCTACCATGCATTTGCCATTTATGAGGACTGAGGAAAACCTGGAAAAAAATCGTAGTCAGGGAGGACGGTCCTGGCGGGATTCGAACCACCGACCTCCCGCTCACGAGGCCGGGCTTTAACGACCACGGTCACCCGTGGCGGTAAAACTATATCAATGAAATACTTTACTTTACTGAAGAATCTATTTAATTCTATTTTATTGTATTTAATTTATCCCTACTTCTGTATATTTGGTTAAGTTTATTCTTACTGACTGCTTGATGTTTTTGAATAGTGCTTAATGCCCGTTTTTACTGGTGAAGCATCATAAGCAATGGACACTAATTATACATGCAATGAAATTTTTTTTTTTAAAGAAGGATATGTTCCAAGATTAAGTTTACGCCATCTTCCCGGCATGTGACGTTTATGAAGGCTGAAAGAAATCTGGAAAACGCCTCAATTAGGGAGGAGAATCCTGACTGAAATGGAACCCAAGACCTTCGCTCAAGAGTATGAGTTTTAACGATCTTAGCCACCTGCGTTTGCTTAGATTATTGATTACACGAACAATCGTTAAATGTGTATGAAATTTCAATATTGAACATTTAAAAACGAAGAAAAGCATTGAATTTAATTACGAAAATACCAGATATCATA
Organism: Metallyticus violacea; assembly: GCA_030762175.1. Lineage (NCBI taxonomy): Eukaryota > Metazoa > Arthropoda > Insecta > Mantodea > Metallyticidae > Metallyticus > Metallyticus violacea. The sequence goes on from CM060832.1 coordinate 115,624,424, forward strand.
CTCCCCTCCCTTTAATATACACATTTATCAACTCCACAGTTGGAAAAATGTAACAAAATAAAATTAGTATGAATAATATATGTGGCGAGCTATTTTTAACCTTTTCCGCAGCTGAGGTCATGCCAGTTGCCTGTCAAAACAAAAGTCCCTGCACTGTTGATTACACATGTACGTCAGCCGGAGATTAAGAGAAGTATAACTCAAGTTGTGTTATTACAGGCTATTAGTGTGCAGTATTGTTATTTACAATATTAGTGAAGTAAATTATATTAGAGTTTTGTGAAATATTATCATCAGAATGAGAAAACGTCAATACTACAAGGGAAACAAAAATATCAGGGCAGGAATTGTAAGAATAATGGAAGCATGACATTGCGAGTGAATGCAACTTTCATCTATGGATGTCAGATACATATATATAGCGTGACTACAGATATACAGAATTTCGGACACTCCTACAACTAATGAAGATATTTATTATAAAATAAAACTAATGTTGTGTACATGCTAATATTGATCAAAGTAGTGGGTGTAGAAATATGAGGGGAAGTTGAGGGAGTGGGCAATTGGTATGATCTTGGGCTCGCACGAATTGCGTTCAGCTGCGGACGTATAACTATCTGTTCAGTACATTACAATTTACGGTCGACCAGTTATTTATATATTAGGATTATAAGAATTAGAAACACGAAAAATATTAGAGGAGTACGAACATTGGATTTGAAGAAAAATGCTTAACACTATTCATGTTTTATACACAATCGGATTTTAGAGAATGGAAAAGGAACGACAATGAACCAATGATAATATTTGGGAGTTAAAATTTTATACCTAGAATAAATGAGTCTCTAGTCACACTACAAAAAAGAAATAAAGATTTGTCTATAACAAAAATGTAAATGCAGAGTTGTAGGATAAACATAGTGATAAATAATCAGAAAATCACATGTATGCCATTTAAATATTTCCTCACATTGGGTACCTAATTAAAGCACTCTTATTCTATAGTTTAAAGCGAAAGACTGTGAGAGTTTTTACTTTAAATTGTATATTAATTCTTTACTCAGTATAAAAAATATCACTTGAATTTTATGTGAACTGTAATGATGTTACTTTTTAATTAACTCATATCTTTCCAAAAGCTTTGGTGGGCAAAATGAATGGATAACATAACTGATAAGAACAAATTAGCAACTTTCAGAAGCGTTCTGTCAACCATACCATCTTTATAGTGTTTAAACATACCGCACTTCAGCATGTTGTATGACACAAATTATTTCCTCTTCCCACTTTCTATGCACAGCGACTAAATGTATTCATTACAGCACAGAGTGCAGTTAGCATCTTATTATCGTATTTACCATACTGACTGCGGTAATGAACTGAAATACTCATGGTCATGCTTTACACTCAAAACGGCTTCTTTAAAAAAAAAAAAAAACCTGAACTTTACATTGCTTTATATACCTTTATAACGCATTCATAATAATTAAATAATTGTGTACCATATGATAATATTTGAGCAGATTTTCCACTGGCTCTTCTGAATTCTTGTTTATTAATCTCTATATTCCATTTCTGTTCAAAAACATTTGAATCAAATTTCATTTTGCTCAGACCCTTGGGGGCGAAAATAAATATATTATTTGTCAAAGAGGTACTTCAGTATTTGAAGGCTGGTTTCTAACAGAATCACCCAATTTTGGGAAATTTCTTATTTTCCTTCCTTGCAGCTCCTCTGTATCTGTTGCTAATATAAATAAATCAAATTCGTTACGTTACTGCATCTGGACCCAACTATAATGTTTGGAATACCAAGCATAGTCTATATTAAATCACACTGTATAAACTGCCAAGGGTGGCCGAGGTCGTTAAGGCGCGAACTCGTGAGTGGGATGTCTGGGGTTCGAATCCTGCTAGGACGTTCTCCCTGACTGAGGATTTTTCCAAGTTTTCCTCAGTCCTCAAAAATGGCAAATGCCGGGGAGGTTTTCTTCCTTATAAAAATAATTATAATACTTTCCCAATTCACCATTTCATTTCATGTATCATTGGTGTCCACCCCACCTCAGTATTTAAAACGTACGTTAAACACTGTACGTAAAAAAAAAAAAAAAAAAAGAAAGAAAGAAAGAAAGAAAAAGAAAAAAATTATAAGATTGTAGTTGAATGATAATCTTTATTTAGCAAATATCCATTGTAGTCATTAAATGATTGCGAATAAAATATTGACTAGTGGTGGTAGTAGTAACAGTGGTCGTGGTGCTGATAATGGTAGTAGTAGTAGTAGTAGTAGTAGTAGTAGTAGTAGTAGTAGTAGTAATGGTGGTGGTAATGGTACTAGTAGTAGTGGTGGTGGCGGTATGGGAGTAGTAGTAATAGTAGTGATAGTAGTAGTAGTAGTAGTTGTAGTAGTAGTAGTGATGGTAATGGCGGCAGTTGTGGTGGTAGTAGTAGTTGTAGTAGTAGTGGTAGTAGTAGTAGTAGTTGTAGTAGTAGTGGTAGTAGTGGTAGTAGTAGTAGTAGTAGTAGTAGTAGTAGTAGTAGTAGTGGTGGTATTAGTGGTGGTGGCAGTAGTAGGAGAAGGAGATGGTATTCAATCCAGTGGCATCATTAGAATAAAATGCCTATAAGCGCACAGTTCCAACGCTCCACACATGCTTTTATAATAATATAGCTGGTTTTTTTAATGCTGCACAATATACTAGATAGTCATCACTAAAATAATGATAGAATATGTGTTTAACAATATACTAAATAAAATAAAAATAAATACAAAAACAAAATTAAAATTGCAACTAATGGGCTGAGCTTAAATACTGCTCGAATGTGAGGCAATATCCGAGCTCTGTAATTATATGAGTTGCGAAAATAATATTACACACCATTTTGTATATCATTAACAATGTATAATTTTGATAACCTATACATTTTATTTTATATTTTGAATTTTTGAAAAATGTTAATTACAGCACCATTTTGTAGCAAACAAATACTACAGGAAACTATTGCATCAAAAGTATTTGACGTATTATTTCATTTCAAACAAAATTAGTAATGATCGCTAGTTAATCAAGTGGAACTACAATTACATCATAAAAATAGCTATGAAAAAGATATAAGATTAAAAAATACTAACTGTAGGGATTTTTCTTTGTTCAAATATTTGAAATCATAATTTAATACTTACACTTTAGAAATACTATTTTAATTTTTTGACAACCAATAACAGAGTTCATTTTTAAAAATAAGCAATTCTATTAACTTTATATGTACCCAAATCACTAATATACCCTTGTAGTGGCCCTGAATGTTACATTGTTTTCAACATGTCATCTAGCGGAATCTTTCTAAAGTTTCTAGTATCGAGACTACTGTGCGCTGCGCAATATCAATACTTCTCGAAATCAACTCTCAACTATTCTGGGCAACTCATGCCGAAGTATTGTACATGGTATAAGTTGTCTACCAATTGAATTACTCAGCAGATCAGTATGCAGCTACAGCTCAGAGTTTCTAGTTTTACTCACCTACCCGCAGCGTGTTACTTGCACACCAAGCAGTGTGCTCTCGGTGTTCCAACATGTAATTTTTCTCACTTTACACCTACACAGTTTCTCTTGATAAGTACAGCGTTTAGGGATATTTATACCAATTTATATTGGTCTCTCACAAAACTCTCGGTAGTTCCTGTAACCGACAAAATATTTTGAATTTTTGTTGTGAAGAAAAATGTTAAAATGTTAACTGCTATTCAAATTCTTGTCAAATCTTATTGAAAAAATAGAAATGAACCTTAAAACACAAGAGTTTTATTTACGCACTTCATTTATTACATGCCATTGTTTTAAATATAAGTTCTTTTCTCTTTTTCTTATATGAAAAATTCGGGAGATTAAAATGGTTAGAGAAACTTTTCGATTCCTATTCGGATTGGAAAAAGCTTGAAATTCGTTCCACTCAGTAAATTTTATTCTTGAAGCATTTTTCTTTCCCTTGACGGATATTCCTTATATGATGATAACCAGAAAATTATTAATTAAACCGCATGAGGGCATTAGTTGTACTAATTATTGGATTATAACGTTTAATATATAATTATAACGTTTATTAAAAGTTTGAAACTTGAAGAGAAATTAGCAACGAGCACTTAAGCCATTGTTGCAGGTATCATTACGTTTCGACCTGGTGAATGTTAATGTCACGGATCCCTGTGCCGCCAGACCGATTGCAACAGAGGGACAACTTGCATGCATGACAAGATATTCTCTACTTACTTGCTAAGTTTCCGCTTGCACGATTCACCTTACCTGTCAAGTACAGCTCACACATTATGAATGTTGAACTCAAAGCCTCTAAAATCTAGTATAATTTCCGAGACACAAAGCTAAAGTCTAGCCATTCCCTTACGGTTGTTGAATAATAATGAAGCAAGTACTCGATCCAAATATTCTAGTCCTGCATTAGTCCCAGGAGAAGGAAATCGCTTTTCTAACAAGAAAAAAAAAGGGAGCATTTTTCGCAAACTGGAAATGTTAATTCGATAGTTTGGGACAAACATAAAATGGAGTACCAAAGTAAATATATATACTTTCTCAACTGTTTTATATATATAAAACATAAAATGCAGTACCAAAGTAAATATATATACTTTCTCAACTGTTTTATATATATAAAACATAAAATGCAGTACCAAAGTAGATATATATACTTTCTCAACTGTTTTATATATATATATATATATATATATATATATATATAAACAGTGGAGAAAAGAAGACAATGTAATAGAAGAAAGAACCAAAAAAAATAGTTATGAGAGTGCAAGTTATTTTTTCAAAACAAATAAATAAAAGAACCTTAACGAAATAAAGTAGACCTAAAAAAATAATACTTGCATTTATACAATAACAGAGCCAGAGAAAAGGATTTTTCAGACGTCTATATACGGGACGAGTGCCAAAAAATGTATACACACTTTCACAGTAGTTATCTGTTTAATATATTTCAAAGTTGAACCGAAAAACAACAGTAATGTGTAGTATGATGTTCTGTAAACAGATGTGACTCACATATATTATGGTAGCGTTGCTACGCGACAGGTAAATCAACAATGGACAAATGAGGCCAAGATTACCGTACGATGTTCTGTAAACAGATGTGACTCACATTACGTTATGCTAGCGTTGCTACAACAAAATGGAGCCAAGATTATCGTTTGAACAGCGAAAAGCAATTTTGAAGTGTTATTGGAAAACCGAGAATGTTGTTGAAGTTCAAAGGCATTGCAGACGTGTGTACAGAACAAAACCGCCAACGCGAGTAACAGTTCATACCTCTATGGAAATGAGGAATTCTATTTCCAACAGGGTGGTGCACCACCACATTCCCACCGAGTTGTACGTGCATACCTTGATGACAATCTTCCAAGGCACTGGATAGGACGAAGAGGTCCGATTGAGTTTCCACCGCGTTCTTCGGACCTAACTCCGTTTTACTTCTACCTATGGGGAACTCTTAAGGATGTTGTATACCGTAGAAAACCAGCTACACTAGCAGCACTTCGGGAAGAAATTGAAACGGCATGTGATGCAATCACTGAAGACACTTTCGCAAACGTTGCCCAATCAGTACTTCAATGTACTCAGAAGTGTATCAACGCCGATGGTGTGCATTTGAGCAACTGTTGTAACTGTAAAAGTCTAAGATGATTAGTGTTCGTCATTTTCTGTTTGTGTGAATTCAGTTTTGTTGTGTTAACACAGTTTTTCTTTGCTTGAAGTGTGTATACATTTTTGGCACCCTCTGTATAATTAAGGGTATGGGGTTTAAAAGGTAAACAAAATGTCACTAAATTCACAAAGAAACACTAATTGTGGCTTTTATGTATAAATTTAATTATGGTAGCAATTTTCCTGTTAGTATTTGCAGTCTTGCTTAAATTTTTTGCGGAGTATTTGTAAAATATAATTCCATTTAAGCTTTTTGAAAAGGTAGATAATTTATCAATTTTATGTTTCAACTTAGCCGCCATGGAAAGTTAAATCCATTTCATTCTTTAAAAATGTTCTTCTGAAGAGCCAAATATTTATAAATTTTAGAACTTAAGTCACTGAAGTTTAAGTCTGGGAAGTGGAGTTTAGTATTAAATTCGAAGCCCAGTTCATGTTTTTACCATTTCGATGTCGTTGGGTAAAATGGAGCATTGCACATTCATTGTGCATCAATCTTGTTCATTTTTCCATCAATTAATTTTTTTCGTTCATCTTTTAAAACTTTTAAGTGTCTATCAAAATTATTCTTTGCGAATACACCCTCCCAAATAGTGATCCTTACTTTTAGAAAACAATCTTCACCTCCATGTGTTCATCAGTAGTACAGACGCTTAGACTCAGCTGTACAGGCATTGTACTTTAGAAGTGCACTATACAATCGAATACTCTTTGCTAACCCAGCTCTTTCATAAATATTTTTCGTGTAGGATTTTGTAAATTCATTCAGTTTAATATACTACAGTATCATCAATTTCGTCTACTTGGGATCTTCCACATACCATGGCTTTTTATTAAGAATATTCTTTTCGGTGAGCTCATTGGGTTTTTTTTTTTATTTATTTATTTATGGACGCTCTTTAACATCTACGGTCATCAGCGTCCCATTCAACACAGGGCGTGAAACGGCCGACAAATTTTGTTCAAAGGCCTCTCTTTCAGGCTTGAGGTTCTTTTTCGTGCCGCAAATGTACTACACGGGACCCACGGCTTTACTTCCCTTCCGAAGGAAGCCATACTTAGGATTTTTACGCCCCGAAAAAATCCATCGGTCCTGGTCGAACTCATTGGGTACCTGCAGTAAACTTCTTAGGTGCATTTACGCTACAATAAAATGCATTTATCCAGAAATAAATATAATTCAACGCTAGTGCGTGGCAGGTCACCCGGTAATGCGTGTGTATTAATAAGCGTTTGCAAGTATTTGAAGTATCCGTTTCTCAACTATGTGTATTCGCATGACGAGGAGCAAAAGAATGTATGTTTTAAATGTATGGTCATGGTTTTAAAAACATGTATTCAGTTTAACTTTTATACCTCTTACAATTACTGCGTTTCCCTTTCTTCATATATTTCTGTGAATGTTAGACTCTTCCAACACTTCTAAATATTTTTATGGCTGCAGTTAATATGAAAATATATATTTACACGAATTTTCTATTACATTCGGTCATATAACGCTTTATATTAAATAAATAAGTATTCCCAATGAGGCTATCGATACACGATATGGTGGAGGTTCCTCTTCCAATCAGTATGTTAGGATAAAGTGGTAATACCTGCAGTACTTTCAGCGTCTTGGGTGTATTCCGCTCAAGGTCAAACTGATTATAGGAATACTTTTCTGTATTTGTGAAAGTTTGTAGCATGATAGTCATGCTAAATGTCTAATAATATATTTCTTGAAAACAATACAATAAAGTGCTATGGAATTCATAAACCAGCGAGGGAAAATAATGAGATGTTAAATGTGTAACCGTCTGCTATGGCTACAAAGTAGTTAATAATCGCAGAGGGATAACCGATTAGACCTGATTTTACTTTTTCGAGTCGCGGGATAGAGGAGAGGGAGAAGGGATTAGGAAAAATAATAACTCTCTTCCGCATGGGATACTCGATGGGACTATTACAACCAGAATCAAATGCTTGCCTCCTGGTGTACCGACGTTAATTCAGTATGTGAAGTATGCGACTTTCAGGAAAGAATTTCAAAACTAATGAATGGCAACATTGCGTAACTGTGCACCTCACGTCCGGAAAGGCTTGATAGCAGAATGAATATCGATGAACAGCCTACTGCCCGCTGAATTGAATGCCGATATTAATATTCTGAACTGCTTCAATTAGTAACTGAAAACTACCACTGCTCCAATGAGTACCGTAGACTGAAAAAATGACCAAAAAATTCTCACTGTAAACTGCTTATCTGTAAATCCACCAATTGCATAATTTGCATAGGAAGTTCCCCTATATATACTGGATTCGAATCGGGGCCACGTAACTCCCTTAGCTTACACACAGATTCATAATTGAGCCCACGTACTCTTGGCGTTCAAAATCTAAGGCAGCCATTGGTGAGTCCGAACTCAAGCTGAAGCGCTCACATTTAATATCTCAAAGTCAAATATAAAACGATACAAAATACAATTTGCGTTCAAACTTAAACTCTTTGATGCTTCTAGAAAAGAAAAAAAAAATATCAGGGAAGTACATATACATGGTACATATATAATGGTAATACAACCTCATATAAATCTTTTAACTTATGTACTCTACTATTTAAATTTAATATTTTAACCATAACTGTTTCAAATTAGTTTGGATAATAAAGGCTCTACTTTAAGTTATCAAATATTATTATATAGAATTTTGCAGTAAGTTGTTAATTAAATATAAATGTTTTGTTTTTAACGAACATAGGTAATATTTATAACAAAAATATTGTAAAGGTCTCAGTAATTAAAATAATGTACATTATTAATAATGCATTTAGGTCAAATACATTATTGAAAGAGCAAATTTATGAAAGAGGGCTAACCAAATGTGATATTTTTACTTTTTGCTTTATCTAATTAATTTACTTGGTCATTACTATTCATATTTCCCCTTTGTTTACACTTAACTCTTTGCAATGGTTATAGTTATCGCTCCTACGAGTAGAGCACAGTATTCGATCGGATATGCGAATGTTTGGAAATACACTGATAGAAATATTGTATTGTATTTTTTTTTTTTTTGATTTCTCCTAAAGAAGATAAATATTACCTTATTTCTAAATCAATAAATAAAGAACTTTACAGATTACGTTTAACAATATTCCATGTATAAGGTTTAATTAAAGATGAAATCATTATATATATATAATGTTTGTATATACATATTTGATTATTTTTGCAATAGGTTCCTGAGAAACTTTGTACATTATATTACCTTGGAACGGTAACTGATTATCTGAGAGATTAAATGCAGTCCTTTTGTTTAGCTAGATTTGGCTTGAACTTTCTCTATAACTTAAACGTTTTTACTGTACAAGTCTGGTCTTCAGAGTTTTTCAACATTCTTTTAATTAGGGGCTGTATCAACAGCTTCTGTGGTTTAGTGACTTAAGTGCAGCTTGTCGAATGATGACCGTGGAAATGGGGAGTCATTTTGGTTTTTACATCATTTGGCGGGAATTGTTCTACATATTTACATAAAACATTAATATATAATTTAATTTTAAATTATAAAGATAGTTTAATTCAAAATTCGTCATTTCTTTCACTCATTTTTGCACCGACAGATTCCATAAGAATAACTTGAATTTTATACCTATATTTCAATATATGCAATTGGTCTTTTCTATGTGTCCATATATCATAGTGCAATTGATTAATATATACAATGCAATGCAACACAGTTGTTTTGATAAGCGTCTCTTGGTATATTATGCGCCAAACCAAGTGTGCGGTTTAAAATACAGTTAGCAACTCAATGGTATTTGCGTATCTTCGTATGGTACGCATATCCAAGTTTGCCAATATCTTTGTTTATTTGATACAGTTGTGACCCATTGTTCGTAAAACCGGTAGTGGAATATAGTGTTTAGGAACATAGCAGTCTTGTAGCAAAACAAAATATCATTTTGGCGAAAAAAAACAAACAAACAAAAAACGTGATACATGAATCCCTATTAGCAGGACCATAAAAAGCCACAGAAAAAATGCATACCACTGGTTCTGGCCATGAATAATACATATTAATAAAAGACGTTATGTTCTTACAAAAGAAAAATTAGATAGGCGTGAGTTTAGAGATGACTCTCAGGTATTTGTCCATATAAAAAGGAATATCAAACGGCTTCGAAAGAACTAAATGAAAGCCATATAGACTATTGGTAGTACACAGTGATTGCATCAGCAGACTTATTTCTTGTAATTTCATTTTCCATCTATTCGTAGAGGATTAATCGAGGAAAAATAAACTCTTTTTTTTTTCGCTGACGAAGCTCGATTCTTATCTTCATGATTGAACACTATCTAAAATAATATGTCAGTTTTATACGGACATTTCACCGTTAATCTGCACTCGGACGCTGTTGACATATGTGCGCAAAATATCGCCATATACTTGGGCGAAGCATAAAAATCTCTGTGTATTTTGTAGTTATATAATTTACTATATACGGTTGTTTATTTCAGTAAAATTTTAAATATGTTGCAACAAATAAATATCAATAGAAATATTTCTATAATAGCGTGAATATTTCAAGTAAAACGAGAGCTTTTTCCAAAGCAGCAAAGAAAAAATATAACATCATTTTAAAAGAATATTATTACATCTATTAACAATAAATGCGACAAATGTCATAGAACAATAACTATGTATTTCAGTTTAAAAAATCACATCCTTTGAACTTACAGGATTTGTTACTCAGGTTGTTCCTGTCACATAGTAAATTACCCTTCGTGTTCTAATCGTGGACAAAATAGCTCAGAGAATGCTAAATAATTTTAATCGTACTAAACACTTTCTTAAAGACAATCACTGGTATAACGACATTGTCTTTACTAAAGGGAACAACTAAGAATTCCAGTTAATGTAATGCTTCGCAAACGCTACTAAAATATATCTATGTCTTACCTAAGACAATATATTAAAACGTTGCCACCACATTTTCCACTGAAGTAGGAGATGCTGAATAAAGAGAGGAAGGAAAGAAAAAAAAAAGGTGGGTTGTAGGATAACGGATGCAGACCCCGTAACTCTGGAGCGGCGTTTTGTTTGCGGCGCACAATGGTACGGGTCTGGATTAACTTATGTTAAAAGTGAGACAAACGGCGGGTGGGGCCACTCCTAACTCTTGGTGCAGTCCTAACCCCCATCTGGACCATTATAACCACAGTCCCACAGTCCCGCAACAAATAAACATATTCACAACCAAACGCTAGTGGTATTTGCACAAGACAGAAAACGCTTCCTTGCATCGTGCATTATAACTAAATACTGCCCTAGTAAGATGTAATATCTTCCTCACCAATACGATGAACGAGGAACTTTTACATTCTAAATAAGACCAGATAATCTGAAAATGCTCCGAAAACCAGCTCTCTTAAAAAGTCATATATAATTTTAATGATTTTATATTCTCCCATGTAATAAAAACAGCCCCGAGGTTTACGGTCCGAGCATTCTAAAGGATTTTCTTGTAATGCTAACATACTGCTTGTATGTTGTCTACAGACACTTGGTCACAATGAGCCCTCTAATGTATGCAACCAAGTTAAGCGAATGGAATATGTATGGCGTAGGTTATTTAACTAGTACTTCACTACTTACCAGTGAGTAGTAATAGATGAGGTTAAAAATCCTCCTTTTGGCTCCTTTGCAGTCAGAGAAAAGCTCATATGAACTAACCGAGGTTGTTGTTGTAGTTCATTTGGTTTATTTACGGATGCTCTTTGACATCTCAGGTCATCAGCGTCCCATTCAATTCAGGGCGTGAAACGGCCGATAAATTTTGCTCAGAGGCCTCTTCTTTCAAGTTTGAGGTTCTTTTTCGTGCCGTAAATGTACGACACGGGACCCACGACTTTACTTTGCTTCCGAAGGAAGCCATATTTAGGATTTTTACACCCGAAAAAATCCATCGTTCCTTGCCGAGTTTGAATCGTGATCTTGGGTCTACGAGGTAAGTATGGTTACCACCATATGCCGGGATCGCCCTAATCGAGGTCCAAGTGATACTTTGGTTACCTAAATAAAGAGAAAAACTCTGTACGTTACTCAATATACACTGTAGGCTGTATTTTTTAAGAACGCATGGCTCACCTATTACACTGCTTGAACTTACAGTTGACCTATTGCATATTTGTTATAACTTTCTGGCTTCATTTCATTGCAGTTTTTTTCTTCTGGTTCATTCTAGTGTTGTTTACATTTTCTTTACTATCGGGTCATCCAATTCTCTAATGACCGAAACGGCAGTAAGAAACTGGATCAGCCGATAAGCAGCTGCTCAAGGCCAAATTCTGAGATACAGGGATCAGAACGGACGGTTGGGGCTTACCGAACTGCTACCTTGGCCCTAAATCTCACACCCCTCAATGTTCTCTAATAATTAAAGAAACAACAAAGTCTAATATAAGAGTAAATTCTGCTAATAAATTATTAATTCTATACCACAACGAGTGTTTGTTTATGATTTGTTCATGTTAACCAATTAATTCCTGCTATCAGGAGATTATTTAGGGAGCAATACATAGCTGATCGGACTCCAAGCCATAATGCGGTAAATCCGTAATATCCACATAATTTAGACGAACTAATGGGTATCATCCGCTAAAGAGAACATTAGTTTTTTAAAGAAGATTAATGAGAAAGCTCATTAGCAGATGCTATAAAAGTACGTAAAATGAAAACAGTTCCAGAGTCTCTTTCCGTGACATGAACTGGAAAGAATATTTCCTATATAATATTAATATTCTAAAATACAGTAATTATATAATCAGAAGCATTAGAATATTCAAAAAGCAGCCACAAGTTGAGGTAAGATAAATTTTTGATTGGGTAGAATTTAGCACATTCATTTATCATATTGATTCAGTGATACATGAACAGAAACAGAGTAATTTAATTTAAAATTTATATTTGTTTATAATATGTATGGGGAAATTAATGAATGTAATATAAATAATGCATTTTCTAATGTTCATTTTATATTAAATATATGCATTTACGAGTAATTTAAAAATATGTAAAAACGATGTGAAAATACAAAACAACCAACATTGATTTGCATAATATATACAATTCAAAATATGGTAGGCATTGTAGCAACTCCTTTTTTCTCTTTCTCTTTTCTCTTCCTCACTAAGGAAGAATTAAATGGGACAGCAAGAGTACGTGCTTTTTGTTAGATAAACTAAATAACAGGGTTTAATTATAAATGTATCTTCAAAAGTGTCACAAATGTGCATAAAACCTGCTAAGCTTAGATAGACCGTTGCAATCACCATCAAGGAACACTGTGACGTAAAGGCCGATTGCACTAGAACTTGGTTTATGTCTATAAAATAAGCTGTTTTCAAAATAATCATTTATTTATTTCAACTTCTTTTACCTCTATGACTCATTCTCGTGTAACGGGATAGGATACTGCATGCGTAAACGAAAGAGTGCGACTCTGGCGGCCGAAGCTCAAAACGTGAAGTATACCTTGTTTCTAATGATTGTAAATACCTATAAATATAGTCTGTACAGTTTTGAACTTTTCTGCATATGTTTTAAAGTAAATGAACGACAACAAAACGACAAATGCGAAGAGTACATGTCGATTAAATTGCGCATTTCTATTTAAAAATATAAGTTGAGAAATTGACAACTACTTTCTTTTTTGCTTCTGCATCATTAAATTTCAGTAGAGATATTTTAAACTCTTATTCTATATATTTATATAGTAAAATTTAAATCTATAAATATATTTAAGCTTTTAAATTGCAGTTTAAGCTAATATTTCGCTTTATGAAGTATTTTCCTTGTATATTATATTTTTTTAATTATCACGAAATTATCTTATTTGTCCTTCTTTTAACATTTCCTCTTTAAAAACTACCTATTTCTTGGTTATATCTACAATTATTGTAGTACATTCAAATCCTAACAATGCAGCGAAATACTTTCATGCATGTAGAATATTTTGAAACTTATTTTTTCTCCCCTCTAAGAAATAACTAAAGATGGGTAGTCTGCCCCACTTGATGAATATTACTAGAGGATCTTTCCACTCTTTATGAGAGCATTTTTTGGTTCTGATTTTTAGAATACCATATTATTCTAATATGTAATTAAACAGTATAAAAACCGAGGGCCCGTCAATACCATTGCATATTGCTGATTTGCTGTGTCATTAGTATTTATATTAATGTTTCGATCTTTCAAGTAGCCTAAATTTACCTCTTTCGGACTACAAGAATGTAACAGTGTTTTCCTATTTCCCGAATTATAGTCATATTTTGCTAAATATTTTGAGTAAGTGGAAGTGTTTTGGGCTCACATCCCATAGAGCCGTGTGTCGTAACCACACTCTGCTACTAATAAACACTTTCTATATATATTAATAATTTGAGAACATCCTCCGTTGAAGTCTGTAAGCTTATTACGGAAGATGAATTATATCCATAAATCACAAGATTCAGCAATAAAAAATTAAATACAATTTGCTAAACAATCCAAATCATGTGCAACACAAGTTAAACATTTAAAATTCAAAATAATAAGTGTAAAATGTATATTTGTTTTCTAGGTACAGTAAAAAGAAATGTACAACAAAAATCCAAATGAGAATTTCCAGTATGATTCAGATTTTCAAATGAAAATTTTAAAAGACAAAGGCTGACATAATAAGTCATAAAAGAGTTATCCCATTGGAAACCACAGGATTGAATAAAACTTCATTTTATAGAAAAATAATTGTTTAAATCCTGGCCAAAACTTTAATATCTTGACCTAGCAGTACACATTTCTTTACAATACATTGTAAAATGTACCTGAAGTAACCTGAAAAATAAATGTAAATTTTCCATTTTAAAAAAAAAACCTTTACAATTAAAACAAAATTTCCGCATCCAAAATACTTGGGTCAATGCGTACACGGAATGGGGAAACTCCCAACAAAATGCATATCATGAAAACTGAAAGATATCTGACCCCCCTGAGCTTCTTGGCTGCGTCTAAATCGAAGTACCTATAAAAGAAAAAGTACCTGAGAAACAAATAACTTAATACAGCCACCCTTAATTCTATTACTACTAAGCAATGCGCTTCAGCCAATAGGCGAACACTCTCAGGATTAGGATCAATAGCTCAAAGATAGAAATAGTAAGAGAAAGTAGAAGAAACTTAGCTTCAATATTGAAAGTGTACAACGGATAGGCGCAAAACTGGCATAATGCTGAAATGGTTTGTATTTACTGAAGTTTTTAATTAAAATGAAAAAGTCAAAAGTCACTAATAAACCTCAGAAATATCTTATAATTTTTACAATATTATAGCGAATCTTATTATTTCAAGCTTCATTCTAATACAGCAGATGATTATATGTACAAACGAGCGGGCTAGGGCTCAACTTGGGTACTAGCGCGCAAGAGCTTTTGCTGCACGAGCGGAACTGAGCAACGCCGCCTTGAAAATGAATGTACAAGAGTAAGGCGCTACAAGGTAATGATTATGTCATTTCTAAAAGTTTCTGGTTTGCATCCCAAGCCGAATATTACTGTTCTACCCTCGACTTTCAGAAATTACATTTGGTTTGCTGACATGTAGTTGCATGCAGACTATTCCATACGGTGCACTGGGAAGGACTAGATGTTATATATGTGTGTGGAAATTGTTATGTTCTTGGCATCCGAAATTTCTCCAAGTTATTTCTGCGGTCTTACTCATGCGTGAATTTCCTAGATGTCTCCTGCAACAACAGAACACACCAAGAAGTTGCGGAATGAGTTGCATTTACTACAGAATTATGTGAATGTCTCCAACTCTGAGGTAATATAATGCTCTGTTACCCATGGCGTACATTTTGCCAACATATCTTCTAAACATTTCTAAATTATTAACGCCTTTGCAATTTTATATCATTTTATGAAGCCACTAACGTTACATTTGCCGTCGTTCTTTATTTTATCACATCGCGTAATATTGTTTTGATGGTACTGGTATTTTTGAGATAATTCTTGTCATTCATATTTGCCTTCTTGCAATTTCATTCACTTCTCTAATGCGTTCAATTTTTAATTGACTACATTATTTATAGCTCATCGCATTAGTGCATAAAAGTTACACTCTTATAAGAGGATTTTTTTGATTGATTTATTTATGGACGCTCTTTAACATCTCAGGTCATCAGCGTCCCATTCAACTCAGGGTGTGAAACGGCCGACAAATTTTGCTCAGAGGCCTCTCTTTCAGGCTTGAGGTTCTTTTTCGTGCCGTAAATGTACGACACGGGACCCACGGCTTTACTTCCCTTCCGAAGGAAGCCATACTTAGGAGTTTTACGCCCGAAAAAATCCATCGATCTTGGCCGGGTTCGAACCCGCGTTTTGGGCGTAGGAGGCAAGTATGGTAACCACTACACCACCAGGACCGACCTTGTAAGAGGCCTTTGCCCTTCTTACATTCGGGCTTATTATTATTATTATTATTATTATTATTATTATTATTATTATTATTATTATATGTGTTTATGAGACAAAAATTGACATTCGTCTTACCGATGTAGCTCTACCAATTAGGTTGGCCATTCAGATAATAAACCTGGGTCTTCAGTGTACCAATCTCAGCCCTGACCAATAAAGATTTTAATTGAATGTCGTCTTCAGGATTGTGCTAATTTATAAATTTCTGCTTACATCTTTGAGGAACCGCTCCTGATTCTCCCGTTTATTTGAATGATGTAGCTTAGAGAGAATTTCTATCAAAGTCAACTTTTTTAAAATGGGATGTACATGTTTTATCCAAAATGTTCTCTATCTAATTCTTGAGAAACTTTTCACTGCGTTAAATCTCTGTCGTAATGCAATGAATACAGAGGCACCACAGGCGATGGACACTGGTGATACATGACATGAAATGATAAATTGGGAAAGGATTTATTTGTAAGGAAAGAATCGTTCCACGCCTAAGTTTAGGATACCTCCCCGGCATTTGCCATTTATGAGTGAGGAAAACCTGGAAAAAACCTCAGTCAGGGAGGACGGTCCTGGCGGTGTTCGAACCCAAACCTCCCGGTCACGAGTCCGTGCCTTAACGACCTCGGTCACCCGTGAGGGTATCTCTGTCGTCACAGAATATAATTTATTATTTAAACAATCCTTAAAATATTTTTACCAAAATAACCATTGACTAAAATAACTATTTTAGTAGTTAAAAGGTACCCAATTCAGCAAGTTAATATTTTGTGGTAAGAAACTTTTTAAAAAGGTCAATGGAAAATGTCTAAATGTTTAGTTTGAACAAATGAAATTAGTTAGCATCATTTGCTTGTTGACTCGTTATAAGAATTGCAGATGTTAGACGCATTTACTTTTTTTATACTCGAAATAGTACATTTTTGACTAAGATCTCTTTTAACAATTTTCATATATATGCATAATATGAAGGGGTATTTATATATTGTATATATGCACAGCAACATTTTAAACTATCCATCATGTAAATTGTTTCATTTTTACAGTTTACGGCAATTACTATTAACTTGGATGTTTAATTTTAAACGTGTTTCAATTCATCTACATGCTATGACCGTTAGTTTAGTTTTTATACAGTTATTTGTAAGTTGAATGTTTTAATAGAATTATTTATAAAATTACTAGATGACTAGACCTACAATTTTACGTAAATAAAAAATAAAATACTGCCAAAAATTAACTTTAAAAGCTCATCCACTCTACTTATATAAACATATTATTAAATTAGGTTTTAACATTCCTAACCTTAATTATTAACAAAGGCTATTTTACTGGAAGCTCAACAACTAAACTGCATTAAATTAAAGCGAAATAAAATTAAACCATCTTTAAGAATATTTAATGTTGAAATATGATTTTAACAGCATTTGTCTTACAGGAATTATAAATGAACAAAAATAATTTAATAATTTCTTGCTAAATTTACTGAAAATTCTCTAAATATGAAATTTACTAATTCACTTAATTCGACAGTGAACTGATAAAATGCATATGTACATTACTAGAATAAGTAGTAAATCACATTTTCAGCAACAAAGGAATCCGTAACCTACTGAAATAATGTGCGAAAAGGCAATATTAATTCAACCATTAATTTCCTTTGTAGCACGTGGGATATTGGACAGTTTTATTGCGCAAGGTATTTCTACCAGCAAATGTGGCATAGAATGTGCTGAAAAGGATAGTTTTTATAGTTTTCACGAAGACGCTAGTGGTCGTAAAACTCTACATGGGTTTGTATTCCACATGAATTATTACAAACTCTTATAATGTGATGCATTGTGCGGTATTACAAATGATATGTGTGGCCATTATTTTGAGTGGCTGTATCTGGACCAAGTTCTATTACATCGATAATGCAGTTAGATCCTACAAAACATACGAATCCATCTTACTCCTTGCAAGGAACTTCTAAAGGTAATTATTAGAGTTTTTGTTTATGCTCTTAATAATGATTTATGTGTATTTTGGATCTCAGAATCTAAAATTAAGTACTCTATTTTTCTAATAGAGAGTGCCACTTATATATGATTAAGGCAAGATAAGGTCTTGTATGAATGTACGAGTACCTAGCTCATGGCTTGTGTCGTTTGATAGAAAACGTTGAAAATAATTTTCCAACTGTAAAGAATACATTTTCTTTTCTTAAATTCTTTTCTATAACACCAAGTGGCATTCAAACATTCGAAAAGATACTTTCGAAGAAATATCTTCCTCCAGAGTAAATCGTTGGAAATCCTGGTTATTATTAGTCTTCCGTAATTTCTGACCATTGTGAAGAACCAGAGTAGATATAACAATGCTTTAAAGGTTAAGATTGCTCTTTTTACAGCGAAAACGCTTTTTCTTGCATGTATTAAACAAATGGCCTGTATTCATCCATTAACATTCTGTAGATTGCATCGCTTCCAGTAAACGAAGCGATAAATATCATTAATGCACTTTCGAAGGAAGGAAATTCTGCGCAGGTATTCTGCTTTTTCTAGCTAACTTAACCAATTTCAAGAGCACTTAAAGACGAAAGATGTCTTTGTGGTTCTGCAAAGAGAACAAATATCCAGTAAATTACAATGAATGCCCAAACCAAAGGTTCATGTTCTATGGGGAGAACACTTACTTGATTTATGTGGGACATTTCTAGCGAATTAAAAAACACATAAAAATCAAACAAAGAATAATCGCATGAACATATGGTCAGTTTTGATTTTTATTTTATATACGTATATTTTACACAGTTCTGCATAAAGTGCTCTACATGACCTCTCATACAGACTTTCAAGCTTTGCATCGTAGACAGTTTTATTCTGCACCACATTTCACCAGATATCTGCTTATATTTCTCTAGATATAATATGTAAGCTTTCTACCTGACCCTTAGATTGGTGATGGAATAAAAATGCAGGTATCATATTTCTATGTATTCTCCCATTACTTTAATGCATTTCGCACATCTCTAGATTAGTATTTGAATTCCCCCTAAAATATATATTCCGAAGCTTAGTTTGTAAAATGCCGAAAAAGCACGCCAAAACAATTAATAGTAGCTGGAAACAAGGTCTGGGCTGTATGTTGATTGTCCAGCTCCTGTAAGTAACATGTGCTCCGGGACCTTTGGCAACAGCAGCCACTTAAACTTGTGCATTATCGTGCAGCAAACGAATTCCTCGACACAGCATTCCATGTCTCTTTTTCTTAATGGCACAGTGCAATTGATGCAATAGTTCAATCACTGTTGTATATCTTTCTTTGAAGCCTATTGTCAGAGTTTCTCTGGTATGCCTAAAAATCCTGGTATGATCTTCTTTATAGACTGTGTAATGTTGATCTTTCTAGGGGGTGTTTCACCGTTCTTCTACCAACTACATTGATTCTCTTCTTGAAAGAAGGGTCATAGTAAAGAAACATAATTTCGTCTCATTTGGCGATGCATTTCTATTCTGTCCTCTCGTTACCATGGCAAAGGTTCAGAAACTTTAGCCAATGTTTCACGCGCAAATACATTTGAACTGCTGAAAGAATTCGGGGCACCCATCTTATACTAACCATATACACATATGGAACTTTTGAGAATGTAAAACACAGTTTTTTTTTTTTTTAGAAAGACCTAACGTTGCAGTTATTAATTCAGTTTTCAGACGCATGTCACTCAGAAATACCTTCTCTTGTGTCGACATATCTACCGATCTAACTTCATGTGGGTAATCTTCAAAGACTCTCCCTGCCCAAATGAAAAAATGTTCCCCCCTCCACAGTGGAGTATGACGGGGGCAAGCTTCCCTTACTTATTAATCTTAAGCGTTATTTAAATATCAATGGATGAAAATTATTCCTTATTTATTTAAATATTTAATCGTTACTCTGTACTCAATTTTGAACATCACGCTATATTCTGTAACACGTCTGATTTAAATGAGCTTCTCCAAGGACATTCAATGCCGTGGCCGAAAAGGAAATGCTGCCTTGACCTCCTGAAATATGAACCAGATAGTATGAACATTGCAACAGTTAATCTGGGTCCTTAGATAGAATTTTTATTTACACATGTTGACTTGTTTTTTTACGTACGCTCTTTAACATCTCAGGGCATCAGCGTCCCGTTCTATTTAGGGAATAAAATGGCCGATAAATTTTGCTCAGAGGCCTCTTCTTTTAGACTTGAGGTTCTTTTTCGTGCCGTAAATGTACGACATGGGCTTTAATTCCTTTCCGAAGGAAGCCACACTTAGGATTTTTACGACCGAAAAATATTAATCGATCCTGCCCGGGTTTTAACCCACGATCTTGGGTTTAGAAGACAAGTATGGTTGTCACTACACTACCTGAAACGATTTCACTTACACTGATATGATAGTTGTGAAATTCAATTTCAATTTTATATTTTCGAAGCAACTTTTATTATTAAACACCATTATTAGCAAACTTCATAATAAATTAAAATTATTATTAAAAAATTAATAAGTGATCGTGATGACGTAAAATTATGAACCGCATATGAAAATTCGTAAAAAGATTTTCCTTGAGGAAATAACAAGCTTTACTATTTTTAAAAATATTTTATTGAAAAAACATGAATAAATTTGTCTTTCTAATATGAGCCGTAAAATGGTTTCATTCTCATATTATTTGTTTAATTTATAATTACTTTTTTTGTAAATAAAGGCATTTAAAGAAAATTATGTTCAAGTCATAATTATTGGTTTGCGGGTATTTTCTCTATATCATAAAAGCGTTTCTGCAGTCTTCAGTAAATCCAAAATGGTGTTTATGATACCAAAATCCGTGTCATAATTATTATGATTTCCTAAATTAATGGAGCATTAGTATATACATTGAGATATTGCACGTATATATAGCTTCGGTCACCTGTCATATGCTTTCATTATTGTAATGAAATAAGTGCCAAACGTTGTACGAGAAACTAATGTTTTTGCTCCATGCTGTATTTACAATCTAGAGAATTCCGCAGAAGTTCTGTGGCGACTGCATCAGTGCTCCAAGAGAACAGAGGGCGAAAGTTGCTAATTAGTTGGTGTCTAGTACAGTTAGGGGCCCATTAAAATATCTAGCGGCAATTCATGCAAGACCAAGAAGAAGCCATGTGTGGGAAACCCGTCTTGTACAAATGCCGACTCGAGAGTGATATTTTACCAGCTATATGTGCTATTACTCTGTCAAGGGCAAACTACAGTGAAGACAAACATCAGAAACACATTACATTCGTTTAGTGTGAGTGTTACGTTGCTTTTTAATGTAAGAAAACAACAAAATCAGAATAACAATACTTTTAAACTATTATACCATTTATACATTTCTTTTAATATATATATATAAACTTGATTTATAAAAATGTTTCATATAGTGTAGTCAGTTGTAATTCCTTTTCTTTTAATTCATATCTAGAACCAGAAGTATTATATTAATGGAAGTTTGATTTCAAAAATTGGTAAATGGTGCTTTCTTGTGCTTGTTTAGTGGAAAGTTTTAGTATTTTCTTGGTAGTCACAAACTTTTTCTTAAGTAAACACATTATTTTTGTATTAGACATTTATTAAAACTACATTAAATCATACCAATTACAATAAGGACTCTCAAAACTGAAAATATCATAGAAGTATTATCTATAACATGTAAACTAGTTCTAAATGATAAATATGATGAACAAATGGATGCAAATTTTAGAAAATTATTTCTTTACAGTGATAAAATTAACATATAAACATTTACATACGTAATAACATGTAAGTACACAGAACATAAACAAAAAAACTTAATTTTGGTAAAACTAAAGCGATAACTGCTGCTCTTAATGGCAATGAATTATGTGCACTGGAAAAAAGAAGGAAAAGAAAAAGAAGGTAAGATAAAATTTGAATTGTCTAATGGTATTCACGAGACTACTTTTAAAATAATAACGAAGGATGTACTAACTTGAGTATGTAAGATATGTTGCACCTAGAAGGAGAAACCAGAGAATATAAAAGGATAAATGGCGGAACCACGTGCAATGTATAGAATATACAAGAGTTTTTAATCTGATATAGCAGTATATACGGAAGGCGAAATATTTTAGGTGACAAGGTGCAGAATCCAACCAATTATATTTTGTATAATAATGTGCAGCGACAGATCGAATAATCCAATTTATAAATGAAGAAGATTAAACAACAGTATATTTTTGTAAATAAGTTAAAACGATTCTTTATTAAAGTAAAGAGATATTTAGAAAAAGAACTATGAGCACTGTAGGTTTCTATTGACCTCACTAAAGTAAACTTATAGTGAAGTTACAAAATATTTCAATAGTCAATAGAACGCTCTGAAAAAGAGCACACATATTAAGAATATATCTGTGTTATACACCTACATATTTTATTAACATTGTAGTTTATAATACACATCGAAAATATTCAAGCCACTTGACATTTTGAATACATCAATATTAATATAACATGTCCATTATCCGTATTTTTAACATTATGAGAATTAATTAATATTTCGTATTTTACTCTTTCATAATATTATTTTAAAATAATTTTATTTTAATAAATAATGTATATTTCACATTTAGTAAATAGTATATTTAATATATTTAATGTTTAACCCTTAGTTATTCATCTGTTGAACGCTTCAAACTGCAAATTGGCACACTACACGTATAAAAACGAGAACGTTATGTAAAAAATAATGATCAGGATATTTTGTGCAGTTTGAAGTTTTTGAGTGACTGGAAAAATTTTGACAGATACACTAATTACCAAGTTTCCAACGAATTGTTATGTTATTGAATATTGAATCAAAGACCGAAAAGTAATTTTTGCCACCACACGACAGTATTTTATGAGCAGTCATGAGGGAAACGTTTACAATCAGCGGCTTATCAACTTTTGCATCGTTATAATCATCCCAAAAACTTCACATTTTCCAACAAAGGTATGAGCAATCGTGTGGAAATAGGCAATCCGTTTAAATAAACAAATCTGCTGCTCATAACTCTCTGGTTAACATACATCGCCGCAATGTCATTTTGTGTCCCTCATTATCATCCATTTGATTGCATTCATTTTCAGGTAATACAGGCATGGATAACGTTTACCAATGATTTGTTTTGGAATTAGTCACACGTAGTTTTATTAGAATTATTTTAGCACATGTACTAAATTGTACAATTGAAAATGGTTTACGTTTGAAATGTTTCAGATTAAAGTATAGGAAACTGTCATATTTCAGTCAAATGATAATAAATCTCCAATTAAGTTGATATATAAAGCACGTGCTCTGCTCCCTTACTGCCGCAGATCATTAGCACAATAAACAGTCTTGTAGTCAGAAGTGGGTTTGACGGTTAGCACAATATCGATATTCAAGTAGCTCTATGTGCGGTCATGTGTATGAATTAGATTGATGTTTTATATTTTAATAAAGGCCTGAATTGTCTCATTCATCATTAAAATAATAAACCATAATTATTCCGCTGAATAAGTTAAAACACTGCTAACGAAGCATAATTTATTAAAAACGAAATAATATAAAATAAAAATAAGTAATCTAATACACTAATTAGAGTCAGTCAAATAAGGGTTTATTCTCGCTCGATCTTGGCGGCATAATTTTCTCACTCTCGCTGCCACGAGCTAGGTATTGTATGAAGTAGCAAGAAAAGGGAGGTCACCACTGTGGCTTAGGTGAAAGCGTTTGACTCAAGAATTACTCATTTTCGTAAGCAACAAAGTCCTACGACTAGTTCTTCGGGTAAGAATGTTTTCGTATTCGTTCTCTTTCATCACTGTATGTAAGTTTCCTTTCTGTATAATGTCGTGCACATTGCAAGTATATTATGCTTGGGTCGCTCGTGTACTGGCTGCGAGAATTCTCGATTTGCCCCGTTATCGAGAGGTTGCTCAATAAGATTCTCGTAGCAGCATTCCTGGACAGCCACTTTCGCTTACAAGAACGACAGAGAATTTCCCCTTTAACATTAATATTAGTACTATACTCAGTTTTTAATTGATTTGGATTTAATTTTTAATGCTAATCGCAGGGAAATCTTTCTACTAAGATAGCCCTGTACATAAATCTCTCCAGATTATTTCCTTTACATGCGCATTTGATGAAACCTTTGATTACTTATTGAATACAGTTCCATAATAAAATGTAGTTAAATATGCTGAACTTGTACGTGAGGATTTAAAAGTTCCTAATTTGTGTCTTTTGAATGAATGAGAAGGCGAGCCAGATGGCGACAATGGTAGCCCTTGGAACTTTTCGCATTCGGGAGGTATTCCCAATTGGTTAATCTGATTCAGATTTTTTTTTTAATCAATCCATTTTAAGAAAGAGTAAATTCCGGAGACTTATTTCTCACCTTCCATTTTATTATTCATTTTCATTCCATTTGTCTGCGTGTGTCTGCGTTTTCTGTGTTTGTGATGTCATCGAGAGGAAAGACCATCTATTCAGGAACTCCCTCATTGTTTATGTATACTCGATTTGGGTCCAGAGTAACTAGCTTACCGACAAGTGACTGATCCGTGCGTTGGTATATATGTCACAGGGGATGTAAATCCTAGACTTAGGTTTAGAAGTATTGCTAAAATAAGCTATATTGATGATTTTAAACACTTTTGATTATAATTCACTTTCTTGTACTTTTCTTATTCCTCAGGTCTGGCAATCTAATCCAAATTCTATTAAGTATAGCACTCGTGCTTTCTATTTCCCAAACGATCTTTTCATTCATCACTGTCCAACCTAGACCCCCTCATGCTGCGCCGAGACTGTTCTTTTCATTTCTTGGATGTGAGCTTCTACATTGAACTTTTCAATTACAACTGGCCACGCTGTTCGCTAAGTGCTCTTCTGACTTTTCCTTTGTAGAAAAATGCATTCAGAATCTTCTGTCCAGTACTCACCACACGTGCTCCTTTTAATGGTCTTCTGACTGCCGCACGGGATTCATTCATCTGTAAACGAAATGAATATAAGGAGAAGATAACCAACTCCCCGCCATCTGTTAGGTAAGGCAACAATCACTCTTCCTCTTTTGCTGTTATTTGAACCTTGAAACTCTGAGATGTACTGTTCTAAAACGACCATAAATTATTAAAGTATGCAGTTCAATTCGTTAATAAATTTTATAGTAATGAATTGTAATTAAGAAATGACTTTCAACTAAAAGAAATTTATAATATTTACAAGGCTTAGTATCAAAGTAGAAAACGAAATAGTGTACTAAATAATAAAGGAAATGCTATTTTCTTAAATGAAGTAAAAATAAAATATTCAACACAGTAAAACAAATAAAAATAATGTACATTCCATGTACATTCTCAGCGGGTAATGAAAAAACATAGAAATGATCTCAAGTAATATCACTAATGCTATGAGATTATTTAAAAATTTACGAATGTAGTTCAGAACCTCCAGTGATATATATTATGAATTATAATAAAAATAATATATTGTTAAACTTTGCTCACAAATTATTTATAATTGTATAAAACAGATCACATTTATGAATATCTATCTATTCAGAAATCATGAGTCTTAAATGAACGAAAATTCTATCTACTCTCTAATATCAATTCAGAAATCAAAATAGTGATTTAGCAACACTAATTACACATACTGTGTCTTTATTAATATTGGAATACGTTTGAATAAATTTATTTAAACGAATAGCGTGAACAATATTATGTAACCGAAAAATAGCATTTCTGCCTGCCGTAATATATATCCGATTTCATACATTTCGTTTAATGGATAGAGAATAGAAATAAAACAAATAAGTCCTTTGCTATTTTTTCGTAACTCAAAGCGCTTTGTCTTAAATGAATGTGTTTAAGTTTTATGCGAAACATTTGGTTTCGTAAAACCGGATATGGTACTACCGAATTTAATATTATTGTCATATCATTGATGTTAAAGAAGACAAAACAGGAGCAACGCTGGTTATGAACTTTTGCAGTACACGACTAAGTGTCTGCATTTAGTGCATTCTGAGTTTATAATTTGACTATTGAAAAGTTCACCAGTCGCGAATGTTTAGACTTGTTACTTCTTTGTGGAGAAGCACGTTAGAACTCAATAGAGGGAACACTCTTAAGTATACCATGAGAGATACCCCGACTAGCAGATCAGAAAATCATCGAACTTTTAAGATAATATTGGAAATGTTATCCAGTCTGTCGGTTATGAGTATGTATCGAAATAAAATATTTATTTCATCAAAAATTCTAAGGGTATTAGAATTCTTTTTCGCTTATTATCTATTATCAACTTTAATTATGAAACCGAGTTCACTTCTACTCTGTATACTTCACTATTGTTCGTTGTATTTATCAACATGTTTTCTAGTACTTCGAAGTTCTAAGAATAACCTCTAACGACTGTGTCCAAATATCACATAAAGGGTATAATGTACAATTTTTAGTGGGTTTAAAGTATTTAAAAAAGATAGGGAGCCATGAAAAAGATGCTTGAATGACACGTTTTTCCTTCTTTTTGTCTATAAAATGTATTCCTATTTAATATGACTTAAAACAAACCATTTCTATTTCTTTGGAAAATTTTCAGTTAGAAATAAAGTTAAGTTAGTAAATTTAACCGATTAATATTCAGCTGTTTGATTACAATGAATGTAATAAAACTGCCACGGGTGGCCGAGATCGTTAAGGCAGGAGTCGTGAGAAGGAGGTCTGGGGTTCGAATCCCACCAGCACCTTCCTCCCTGATTGAGATTTTTTCCCGGGTTTTCCTCAGTACTCGTAAATAGCAAATGCCAGAATGGTGCCCTAAACTTAGGCCTGGAACGCTTCCTTCCTTTAAAAAAAATCCTTTCCCAATTTACCGTATCATTTCATATATCATCAGTGTCTACCCCCTGAGATGTCTCAGTAGTAAACGCGGGTGTTAAATACTAATAAAAAAAGAACATAATAACTGCAAGAAGTAAGGTGAAAGAGTAGAAGATTTAAATAGTTACTACATACATATTGTATAAATGTACGAAAATAAATGGATACATATTAATAAAGGATAAAGTAAAATAAGACAGAAATAACTGATAGCTGCACGTAGAACACAGGTAACAATCACGTTAATTGTATTATAAAACAACTGTAACATAACATCCCACACAACACCTTTAAAGATGGTAAGCAAGTTTATTCTAGAACTGCGGTAAACTTAATGTTTATTGATTTATCTGACCAACCATTTTAGCTGTGAAACAACGGCATGCAAGAAAGTATTAATGTTAATTTATTATTACTTCCATATCATGCAAAACGAGATATAAGTAATACAATTTCATATTGTATAGATAAAATTTTAAAGTTACTTGAACACATATGATGAAGATTAAACCTTGTTATTATAAACCCCAAAGGATTGAAAAGTGCTAAATGAAGGCTAAACATTTGTGGTTAACAATATTGTGTACAGAACGTGATCGACTGAGACCCATCCGGGTCCATTTATTAACATAAATTAATACAAGGAAATAGGAATTAAACACGAACAGAAGCAGCAAGCAATATATAATAAAGATGAAGTATTGTTTTAGAAGAAGTCACCCTAGATATTCAGACAGACATACCAAACGTCGAATCCCGTTCGAAAAGGATCTTGGTTTTTGCGTGAACCAGTTCCGCACGGCAGCCTTGACATCATCATCATTGTGGAATCGTTTATCAGTCAGAAATTTCTTGAGTAGCCAAGGTAGCAGTCCCATAATTAGCCTTTCTCTACGCAGCAATCATAATGCTGTTACACGATATTGTAATTATTGGTAAGGCCCAGATAGACAGCCAGTCTGCTAATATTGAATTTCGGCCACAGCGACAGGAAAAGAACATACGATTTGGAATAGCGGAAGAATTAAGAATATAAACATGGGATGTGAGGGGTATAACTACAAAAGAATCACAACTGATTAAGGAATTAGAGTAATAAATGAAAGTAAAATTAAGAATAATCACTGAGACTAAAAAGAAATTAAGGCAACAGAACAAAAAGGAAAACATGTAATGGTTTATATATTGGGTAATAGTAAAACATCGAGTTGCGGTTGCTAAAGGAGTAGCTATTTTAGTTGATGAAAAATGAAAGATGGAAATTGAAAACTATGCTTTTATCGATAAAAGAATATTAATTATACTTTTTAAAATACCTAAGAGGAAAACTATTGGCGTGCATGCTCCAAAAAGAAGAAACTTTAGTATTTTTTGAAAATTACACAAATAAACAAATAAATATAAAATTAGCATTTAGTAAGCAGGGGATCTGAATGCAAGAGTAGGAAATTAACTTTCCCAAAATTGTTGGTAGTTATGGACAGAACTATATAAATTAAAATGGGGAAAAAAAGTTTGCTGTTTTTAACGATCTTAAAATCCCCAATAAATTTATAGACAAAAAGATATTCATAAACGTGCAAGGGTTGCCAAAGGACAAACATAATTTATTGATTACGTAATTTTAAATGGAAAATAATTGCACAAATTAAACAGACAAGACTGTATGGAGGACAAAACATTAAGTCAGACCATTATTTGGTAATTTTCAAATTCAATTAATGGACAAGATGGAGAAGAATAATGGTAAAATAAAAGTAAATATAGGCAAAATTGTATATAATATTAATTTATTGCTAAGTGCAAACATAAGAAGACGATTACGTGAGGAAAGTCTGAAAGTTATCTTGAAGCAAATACAAGATGATAATGATTTAGAAATACAATAGATCAATATAGAAAACGCTATTAAAAAGCTACAGAAATAATAGGAAAAAGAATCGAAGAAGAATGGAATTAAGAATATGAAAGTAAGAAATATAAGCATCTGAATAAACATATAAACATTCCACCAAATGAGAACAAACGAAACAAAGGAACAATATCACAAAGAAATGTAACGCATTCAGTTATTTGTGAAGAGCACAACTAGAATCCTGGGTGAATTCTATTAATCAGGTAAAACATGATTTACATGCCAGGTAACAACATATAAACTTATTAAAATGTTACAGATGAATGAGAAGGAAAGAACTAACATTAAGAATATTCTAGAACAGGAGGGAAAAATTATTATGAGACAGAAGAAATGTTAAAAGAATATAAAAATGAATAAATTGATAATTAAATAAATGAAATCACAGAAGATGAAATAAAACTTGCAAAGGAGAAAATGAAAAATAGAAAATATCCAGAACCAGATGATATTAACACAGAACATTAAAATATGGAGGTGAAAAACTACACGACGGATTATTGCAACATACAAATAAGAGTTGGAAAAGAAAATAAAGTCCAAAGTCATGGTATCAAGTGAATATAATTCCAATTTTTAAGAAAGGTGAACAAAATAAATGTTAGAACTATCGAGGCATCAGTCTCCTGAATATTTCTTATAAATTGGTTTGCAAAAGGGCATTAACATCCTAGGAGATTATTGCCTGAAATGGGGTATGGTAATACAAGTTAACAAAACCAAAAAAATGACTTTTAAAAATGTTTGAAATATTTATTATTTAGGGGTAACCTCTAATATTAGTGGGAAATGGAATAAGCACTTATCATTATTAATTATAAAGCACGAGGTCAACTAAATGAGCTACTGCGTGATCTGATCGCGTTTTAGATATACCAGTAGATACACTTAAGAGAATGTGTAATGCTATGATTAAGTTCATTCTTCTGTACGGAAGTGATATGTAGGGAGGGGAAGATGAACATGTAAATAAAAGTCAAGTCGATTTTTGGATAAAGCTTCTGGGGCTCTCGTAAGAAACGTCAAACTGTGGGGTCATGCGGGAGGTTGGTTGCTATGAAGATACTCTTAATAGTAAAACAAGGACTGTGAAATTCTGGCTTAGACTAATGAAGGGGGACCATTCCACACATCGCGCTAAATACTATAGACACCAGTTGCAAAATATAACACCAGGCTCTGAGCTGGAAAGAGGACACAGAGGAATTTGCCTAGGTTCAACATGGCAACGAGGCAATGAAAATAATAAAAATGTATGGAAGAAGGTGGAAACAAGGCTAGATGTTACCAGCAGACAGAAAATCAAGGCAGATGTAACACGAAAGTATCCTTGAGTGTATCAAGTACAATTAAATTAATATAAAGTAAAGATGTGTATATGCTTATTGTAGGGAGAAAGCAGAGATCAGGAATTGCCTGGTTTAGACTGGGAGGTTGGATGGCTCAAAAATTTTCGGATAGTTCTGGTACGAGAATGCGTCCATTTTGTGAAGGAATGAAGGAATGGGTATATATTTTCTCCGAATGTACCCCCTGGGAAACGCTGTTTCCAGAGAACTTTTAAGGCAAATAGAGGTCTATTGGCATGCTGGGATCTGTTTGCGAACTGCGCTAATTGGTTGAATATAGGCATTTTCCTAGCCACAGAGCGCGAAGTTATAAGCAATTTATTTGCTGGTTAGAATGCAATAACTAGTATAATTATGAATAATATGTAATACGTTTTAATTCATATATCAGTAAATATCGTTCTTCTTTATATTTTTAAAAAATAATGTTTTTATTTAACTATTATTCACATTTTCTAATTTTTTATTTCTGTTTAAAATTGTGTTTTATATTTAACCATATTTGATCTATGACCCGTGCATAAAATATATTTGTAATATATGTATATATATTATAATAATAAAGATACTCTACTAGTACAAATAAATAAATACTAGTACAACTATTACTACTACTGCTGCTGCTACTACTACTACTACTACTACTACTACTACTACTACTACTACTACTACTACTACTGCTGCTGCTGCTGCTACTACTACTACTTCTACTACTACTACTGCTACTAAAATAATCAATGGCCAATTAGAAAAAAACAATAGAATCACTATTAGACAACCAAGGTCATTTCAGTATAATAATAACTTTAATATAAAAAATCAAACCATTTAAATCAGACCCTAAAAACATAATTCCTATTAATAAACTTATAAACAAAATTCTAGAATACTCACTTAAAAAGATTAAAGCAAATCCTCTATCACTCATCATAAAAGAAAATAAATAATTAAAACACTTTAACAAAAAAAATCTATAAAACATTCTCGAATTTAAAGGACAAAATAACCGGAAGTAGTTGCATAGGCAATATATTTTCAATGTTATTCTTTAAAGGGCATTAAAATACGAGGGCATTATCGTCTGAAAGGAAAGAGAAGGGAATTTAATCTACAGACACATATAACATACATAAATTTAGAAAAGGCATATCCTAGAGTGAAGAGAAACTACTTTGGAAAATATTATAAAAAATAAAGATACCCCAGGTATCTATAAAATTACTATAAAACATGCATAAAGAAACTAAAATAAGGATTATATTATGAAATGGACGATTTTTAGAAGAAAGTGTAGTTAATAGTGATAATGGCCTTTCAAGGAAAGTATTCTCGTAGATCCAAAATAGTAATAAACGAGCAGTGTTGGAAGAAGTTAAAAGAATAGATTATATTGTTTGCAATATAACATGTCAACACAACCAAGAAATCGGTCGTGGTCGTGTATTGGTTATATTTTACATTTTTTGGGCGTAAAAATCCTAAATATAACTCCATGGGTCCCGTGCCGTAGATAAAGAACCTCAAGCCTGAAAGAAGAGGTATTTGAGCAAAATTTGTTGGCCGTTTCACACCCTAAATTGAATGACAGGCTGGTGACCTGGGATGTCAAAAAGCGTCCACAAAGAAACCAAATCAATCAATCAAACAACTAAGATATAAATAATAAAGAAGTAACTTCTAGAATAATTGTGGAATATTAGCTAGAGCATTAAAAAGTTAAACAAGAAAAGAACAAGTTCAAACTTTTACAAAACACTGGAGATTCCAATGTTAACGTATGTTTGTGAAACATGAACGATAAAGAAAAATAAATGGAATAAAATAAATGAGGCAATTTTTTGATACCTTAGAGCTATTAAGAGATGTAAAATAACGGACAAAATTCAATATTGAGGAATAAGAAAGGAGTTAGCTATTTTTCCAATTAATTACAAAATAAATCAACATATAGAAAGATGGAGAAATCATTTGCAGAGGAAGGATAAAACCCGCTAAAATTACACGTGATTCTCAACCATATGGGAAAAGAAATATTGGGAGACCGAAAATGGAGAGAAGCATGAGGTCGGAACAGGTGGAAAACATGAGTAGGAGCTGCCATAGCAGCACGTAATCACGCTGAAAAAGGAATTTGTATGAAAACTGTTGAATCTCCTAATCCATGAAGGGAATATGATAATAAGGATGATGGCATTTCTTGAGAGGTCAGAACAAATGAAAGTCGCAAAATAAATCTTACGTGCACGCTGTAATGACCTATCTTGGCAATGACCTCATTAATTAAGACATTTGCGTGCCCCATCTTTCACTGCTGTCTCCAATACACATTTCTCACCTTACACGACATTCATGCGAAGATGAATTTCACAGCGTTTCCCTGTCAGAAATAGAATCACAGCAAGTTGGTCTACTTTTGAAATCACCATCATATTTGTTCATTTGTTCATTTGTTCATAACCTGCACAGTCAAACGAGGCAAGCTAATTGCATGTTCTACCGATGATCATAGCTGCGTCTTCTCAGCTAAACCATTTGTTTTTCTTAAAGTCCTTGCTAATATTCCACAATTGTATCGCTGTTATCCGCTCAGCTGAACGAACAACGGTGATCGGATGTGTTTCAGCTGATCATGCCTTATACATATGTTTTATTATAGGGCATCATAGTACTAGATAGTTAAAGTAACCATAAATATATATATCCAAAATTTCCGGAGAAAAATTTACGTATGCTTTGCTATGGCTCATGGGAGCTAAGACAACTTCACAGTTAACTTAATTTATTCAAAGTTTCTGTAAACAAGTTCCAGCATGTCCAAAGCTCTCAAATTTCCGAAATAATACCACAAATATGTAATACTAAAATTAAGCATTTCTTCCGAAACCGGTACATGGAAAAAGAGAAACAACTGAAGACCTGAACACTTACTTGCTTTTGACTGAATTAAGAGTTACACTTATAGGTAGCTTGCAAATACTGAACCACTCTAAATGTATTTCTTCTTAACACTACAAAGATTTTAGAGTTGTCTCCAATACCTAACACAGTAGCATTAAGCATGAACCTTCATGACTGAGATGTACGGTTGAGTATTTTCTCTTGGCAATGTATCGCATCTTACTGCTAAATAGGTGTATGTAGGTACTGAACTAACGAGATAGCACTAGTTTCTGTTTTGTAACGAACAAAAATAACAACAGGTCCTTGAATTTTAAAATGTACCAAATTTACTGTTCATATTTGATCTTTGCGTTTGTCGAAGTAACTGCACCAAATAAAAGCCTATTTACTAACTCTTAGATTGCATCAATAAAAGTTTATTGCACAATGATATATTTGTAATTACACTTATGGTATATTATGCGAATGCAAATAAAAATAGATAGCACTGTAAAATAATGTAATGTATATTTAATGGCTAATCGCAGGGTAGAGAGAAACATAATTTAAAAACTTAATATGTGAGTATTGTTCATATTTTTCAATGTTACTTTTAAAAGTAAAATTAAGTATGTTTTAGTTCTTTTCAAGGTTTTATTTAACGTTATTCAGTGAATTTAACATTTGTGAAACCCAAACGGTATCAATTCTTTCAGTTCCGACTTATATATTGCTTACTTGCTTCATTGTTAGCACTCAGCTGCAAAGAGAAACCGACTCTTTCTTCCAATCTGCCGATGAATTTCGGAAATAGTAGATCTGAGCTACGATGTTTTTTAAATGTCACGAACAAAACTTGCAGAAACAAAATGTGTGCAATTAAACTTTGAGTCAAACTTTCTAAAATGTACAATGCGTTGTTTAAAATATAAGCAGAAGCATCTGACTTTCACTACTTAAACTAGGGAGAAAAATTTAGCTCCACATAGGAAGACATTTTAACAAATAAAGCTATAGATATTCTGGTAGAACTTATTACATCCCAATTACAACCCTACCACAATGCTGTAGTATATTCAAGTAACTGATAAATTAGTAATACCAGTGCTAGTATACAGTACACAAGTTCACTTTCCATACCATTCACTGCGTTATTTTGTTTAACAAGTCGGCCTTCATTAAGCCGCCGAAAGAAAATGTAAGGGATTGGTGCTTAATTTTCAAGTGCTATAATTGATGGGAATGAATGATAGTGTTTAATGCTCGTTTTTGCTTCAGAGGCACCATAGGTGATGGAAACTGATGATATATGAGATGAAATGATATATTGGGAAAGAATATTTTTTAAGGAAGGAAATATTGCAGGCCTAAGTTTAGGGTACCTCCCCGGCATTTGCCAATTATGTGGAATGAGGAAAACCTAGAAAAAACCTCAGTCAGGGAGGACGGTCCTGGCGAGATTCGAACCTCAGATCTCCCGCTCATGAATCCTCGCCTTAACGGCCTCAGCCACCCGTTAGGTTTATATAACTGATGGGGAAAATCTTCATATGAAAATAATGTAATAATGTAATAAAATATTGAGTACATTCATATGTAGGTCAATGAAAGTCATTTTGATAAAAAATGCTTATTATTAATATGCAATTATTTCTGTCAAAAATTGCATTATGAAATTTCTGAAAATTCCAAAAAAAAATCCGTAATACCTAAATAATTAATCCTGCTTTGGTGGCACAAATTATATTATTGTACGAAATACATACGCTTAGATGTATGCAGAGTACAGCTTTTTATTGTACAAAAACTTTCATGAAAGACGGTAAAACCTCCAGAAAGTTGTGGAAAATGCTTGTAATTTACTGTCAAAATAGTGTATGCTTCTAATTAATATATTGAATCATTTCGCTTTAAATAAATAGATATTAACCTTTTTATTTCAATTTAGGTTCGTTAAATTTTAAACAATTGTTTTATATATTAATAGTATTGGACTTTTTATTGTACCAGTTTTAAAATACACACAAGTACAACTGTTGCATGTGCTTTACGATCGTCATGCTGATACCGTCCTTGTAACAAACGAAATGTACATACATACACACAAACACACACACACACACACATATATATATATACAGATCTACATGCATACATACAAATATACAAACACATCGATATACTTACATCACACGTTTTCTATGTGTAATTTTATACACATAAACATGAATAGAACGTTTACTCTTGATTCTCCTTCCATTTATTCACCCTTCTCTCCAACTCCCCTCTCTTCACTATAGCTATTAACCTTCCTTGCCGGTTCTTCGCTAGAAATATTCCCAATTTGTGTCAGCATCTCACATGTACCAACACTTCCCGGTAGATTTTCAAATTTCTATTGGAATTCAAAAAATTGCAGTGGCAAATGCTCATTTCTTAAAATCTTCGTTTCCCTGCATTCTGCTAAAATATGCCTCCAGGCATCGCTTTCTCCGCACAATGGACAAACTCTTTCCCGAAAATATGAACTGTTTTGTTTCCTTTCCAATCCCATACATTTAGATAATTCTCTCTCCCCCGTATTTGAGCCTGCAGGTTAAACGATACTTTCTCTGCGCATTGAGACTCAATATTTTTCCTATCTATATCTCACGTACGTCTATTTTCCAGCTGTTTTGCGTAATGTTCCCTCCCCTTAAATATGTAACAGTATTTTCATGTTGATTTCATATTTTTTTACAAATTTCTTCATATGTTTAATATCTCTAAATATTCTAAATGAACTAAATGTTCGTAATTTATGTTAGCCGTTGTATATCTATACAAATAACAACATATTTCTGTCGGTATCACATTTTTGTTCATGTTAATCAAGCTTTAAGCTTGTTGGTGTTAACGAGGTTTAACTGTATATTCATTTATAATGCTTTTATATAGTTAGAAGTGATACTTTTATAGTTAAAATCACTGGCTTTTCATGTTCTTCACTCCAAGTTGGCATTACTGTTTTGGTACGTGGACTTAACGTTATTTCGGCAAACAGTGCGTCACTGACGAACTCTTTTCTCTGGCTATTTCTTCCTCTTCCATCAAACTGCCATCTACGTTGCCCACGTTCTGTCCTCGTCATATCTCTGCTGGATGAGGAAAGCGAGGGAGTGGAAATTGTGGACAGCCTCAACATCGGCTTTCGGTATCATCTCTTTTGCTTTATCGGAAATTCTATGCCACAAAAGTTCTCCCCCTGAAAATGGCCTTTTTGTTACATTGTAGACTTAAACTTCCATTACCGGGACAATCTCCGTGAGGGACAAAGAATGGGAGTGAAAGGGGTAGGAGGAAGAGAATACAAGAGAAGAACTCTCTGGCTTTCAAAGTTTTTCCTCTATCTTGTGACCATACATGGACTCTGCAAAGGATGTTCATTTCCAGATGAATATGTCAGCCACCCTTCCTGAATTCAGAAGTGACAGAGAGCAAAATGACTTTTCAGCTATTATGCGTTCTTTTCAAAGGATGTGTGTGATAAGAGTCCCTAAAAGACTTTCTGTTTGTCTGCGTCCCAACATTCCTTTCGATACGGTGTGCTTTAGAACTGTGAAAAATTACATGGGCTAATTTCATCTTCGACAAGCATATGAACCAATTGCTCATGAAATTTCATCTAATTGAACTTTACATAGCTTGAATATCAACTCTATTTATCGGCATATGCGTCTCCCAGAGTCTCTAAATTTCCTTTTGGTTAACTCAATGTTTATAATTTATTATTTTTTTTTCTTTACGGTTTTTCATGGCCAAATTCAATAACGGTTTAGAATATACCTTTAGCAAGGTGATTGATAAATATAAAAAATTAGGTTTTTATAATAGTAAAATAAAAAATATTACTTGTAGGTAGAAGTGAGACTTGAGCATTCAAATAACAAAATCTATAAATTGATATTATTTAGTAAATTGAGCTAATATGTATATGCCAGGAATTCATTCACAGGTATATCACTAATTCTAAAGCCTCTTGCGTTTCAAATGTTTATCAAGATCGCTCTACAGAGTGAAAGGGACCTATGACTTCATTCGTTTAGGATAATCTTTTGAAATGAATAGAACAAAAAAGATTTAATGTCAGTTTTTCTTTTTTGAGTAACTTTTTTTTAAAATCCGATGATAAATGCACTTTTTACACATATTGTTTACCTAATTCTTTGAAATTTGGAGTTCTTTCTTATATGAAAAAAGTATATACAATACTCTTCTCTAAATGTTAACACCTATTTTGTGTTCATAGTTTTTATTTTTCCTTTGATGCAGAATCACAACACAACACTGCAGATCCAGGAATAAAATAGGTGGCATGTGTTTTATTATTATATCCGTTTCAGCTTATTTTACCGGTGATCAACTCAGTAACTGCGTATATATACTCTATACAGGGGCTGCGGAAAGATTGATTTATCGGTACTTTAAACAATTGACAAAAAGAATCTATGTCATTTTAATGCATTATGATTGTTTTGCGGTGCATTGTCTCATGATAATGACTTGCATGTGTATATCATAAGAATTGCCGTAATATTATTAGGTCTACATGAATATACTGTTTTCGACCCAGCCGCTGATCTTCTTTCCCTACGTTTTCTTGTCAACAACTGCACTAGCGAAACCAATATCAATGGTAGTGTTTACTACATGTAACAGCTATCTTCAGTTTAATTACTGTTCTGTTACATATATTTTAATAGCTACTTTCAACTATTTATTTATCCTTGAATAGGAAACATACTATATCTACTAGTAAGATGACACAACTTAATAACTTTTTGTAAGCGTTTAATGTCCCACCAACTGTCAAGGTCTTTCGATTAAACGAATGGAATAAATTAAATGATGACGCCAATGAGTCTCGTGTTCTTAGCTTGTAATGTACTTGGTATACACCTTATCAAGATAAGGGTAAACTAAAGAAAACAATTTAAAAATCTTACTTAAGCAAAATGTTCCGATCAGGTATAAAGAACGCGGGCCCACCAGCTGAAGAATTTATTATAATGTTACTCATGTTTCAACGCGACTTAACGGTGCTGTAGCGGCGTGAATTTATACATTAAGGTTCCTAACCAAAGACTTTTATTAACCTCTAATCAGCTGTCTATGTAAGTAATTGCGAATAGTACCGTTAAATAATCTGATTCCAAGCTCCTATGTTTACATTATGTTATATCTGATTTTATAATTTTCTAATTGTTTAATTTTCAATGTTTATAAAACGTTATATTAAGGGGAGTTAGTTCTAACTTATCAATGTCAAATTAATTTCTGTTTAAGTAAGTTTATGCAGTTACTGTGACAGAGCCATTAGGACTATAATATTGATTTTGGGCTACTTATTTTGATATATTTTAAAGGCATTCTGTAGCAAAAAGTTTGAATTTAAGCACTGCAACAGAATTTCATATTTTTATGATAAACCGCATTTTTGTTAACATTTTA
Source organism: Metallyticus violacea (assembly GCA_030762175.1). Lineage (NCBI taxonomy): Eukaryota > Metazoa > Arthropoda > Insecta > Mantodea > Metallyticidae > Metallyticus > Metallyticus violacea. The sequence continues at coordinate 115,663,190 of CM060832.1, forward strand.
TAACTACATTTCGATAATTCTTAGTCTATGACATTTTTCTTAATAACTCTAATTTATTGACTTTATTTATATGTCTAGAACCACCACTAAAATTTTAAAGGCAATTTATTTAGTACTGTTTTCTCTAGAGGTGCATACATGTATTGAGAAAATTGTTATCAAACAAACATTTTTTTTAATTTACCCATGGATCCAACCCAATCCTAATGCGTCAGGATATGTTCAAACTGTTTACATCAGAAAAACCAATAGAAAAAATTAAATTTACTCTAGATTTTTAAATATTAAATAGAAATATTTCTTAGTTACATATTGCAATGAAACTATGTCATATAATTCAGAAATGCTGGAAATTCATTGTAATTCATTTTTCGAAAAATATTACAAAAAATCAAATATTTGCTTCCAAACTCCTTTTAATTTTTATTGCACGCTGAGAAAAACTGTAAACTACTTTTCGTTTGTTGTTATGGCAGTTGAGGAGCTAAGAAAGTAACAGCAAATTCCTGTGCTTCTAGATGTGTAAAATAAGTCAGCTAGGATCTTAGGAATTAATAGCCTTATTTATTTATACAAAATCCCTCAAAACAATAGTATAATTCTCAGTTTAAGAGAAAAGTCATACATCTGCTTTCACTATCTTATACTTATACAGTGAAATATTAGTGGAAGGAAAAGAATTGATGGATGAAGTGCAATTAACGATTAATTTGGATAACGACGTCATGCTTTGATGTTCGTGAAAGGACAAACATTTTCAAACTTCCCTTAATCGACTTGTAACCTTAAAAATATAACGCTTGACTTATTTTCTGAATGAAAACTATTTTAATTAGTGAACACTTTCACATTTCAAAATTTCCTTCACTGTAAATGATGTTTGAAAATGCACCACTAAGGAAAAACATTAATCAAAACATTGACTTATTTTTTATTTTATATTTATTCTTACACTTCAATAATCAGCAAAGACATACAAGATATTTTCGTTCTTAAGTATTCTTCTTAATAAGGACAATGTAGAAATAAATTGTTTACATCAGTAAAATAGAGGGTATTTTAAAATGGTTTAAACAGTGCGTTAATAATACATTTTACTGTAAACAAACATTTACTTGATTCTTGATTACCAGATGTTGAGAGTAAGGAATTAACAAGTAGAAATGGGTTCTCAATTCTCCCGATATCTCGATACGCTCGATACTCAAGAGATATCAATATAGAACAGCGTCATACTTTTCGATGCTTTGTTAACACAATACTTTTGAATTAATATTTTTACAAGTGATATATTTTAAAGTGATCACAAGAAACCTAACACATTCATAAGCTTTTAAAGTTCGCTTCTAAGTCCACCACCGAACCCATAATAAAAGCGGCATCCCTCTTTATATGCTTATATATCATCTGATGACAATATCTTTAAAAATTAGATACCAAGTTAATGCTGAATTATAGTTTGAAGTAAATATTTTGAAATGAACAATTACTCAATTTCTAGCAGGCCTTTTCACTTTTCAAACTTATAAAAAAGCTTATAGTACAAAATAACCTTACTTCTGAGTTTGTTCAGTAATGCAAGAGACTATTGATAAACATATCGTGATATATTTAAGCCGTATAATCAAAAGTAACTTATTAACAATATCAAAATTCAATGTCTTTGGCATGAAAGACGAGTTTGCATTACTTCTTCTATGGCGCTATAACCCAAGATGGTACATGGCCTGCCACAGCGACCTCTGTTTCCTGTACCACGGTCTTACGATCTCATTGATTATAGGGCAGTATTGCTAGGGGACATGTGATTAGCATGCCGACACCCCGCCGGTCGCTTATCATCCTCTTTTTAGATCGGAGAACGTCACTTCTCCCAATTATGCTCAAGAGACTGGGTGGATCCATTCCAGGCCTTCCTAAATTAGAAAAAATTCTAGCTAAGTACCTGCCGGGAATCTTCCAGCCAGTAGTCAGCAACACTAACCACTACTCCAAGGAAGTGTTTTTTACATTACTACCTAGTTGTTATTTTGAACTGAAAAGATGTGTTTCGTGGTATATCTTACAGGAGAGTTTGAAAAGATTTACAATTGGATCCTGGGAGTGATAACCGCGCAATTTGCCTCATTTCAAAAACACATTTCGCGAATTAGTAACAGTTAAAAGTGTTAAATGTCACACAATAAAAAATGCACTGACTGGGGGAAAAATTCAGATATATCAGTTTTATATGTTAATTATCTCAAAATAATAAAATATAAATTGTATTTATATGATGAAACTTGTAAAAATATCGAGTATCAAAATTAAAGATGTATAGATATCGAGAAAAGTAGGTATCGATCAATCTCCAGTAATAACATATTCTATTAAGCATAAATAGATACGAATATTTTACTGTCAGTTTGAATTTATGTAATTGTGAATTACTTCGCTCACTACATGTTCAGGAAACAAATTAAAACTACACATTCTTAGAAATTGTAGGAAAAATTACATCTATAAAAATTTAATTGTAGAACATATAGATGTTTTACATATTTTATTTAATGTGAAAGGAATGCTCGAAAATATTTGACTTTTGTTTAAGTTTTACTACGCTAACATTCTATGAAATATGAATTGATTATTGCCCATTACGTTCGGTTATTGATTGCATTAGCTAGTAGCTATGATGTAAATTATCTCCATAATGCATTTGTTCTGGGTTATTTGACGAATGGCAACATGCACACTTTACTTTTCCCTCAAGTTCCATCTCTACCATACACAAAATATGTACATTTCGTATGCTAAAGTGGAGCACATTGGAATATGTAAATCCGCTGTACTTCAACCACAGGAGCGAGGTTGTCAGGTCAGGATCATCGCTGTTTACCTGTACCAACTCCAACATGCATCATAATGTAATCCTGACGATATTCCTAATGAGGAGGCTTTGTAAAGCTCACCCAGAATAATCGAAATGTGACCAATTGGCACATAGGATTTACTCTCATTTCTGCCTTTCTGCACAATTAGGCCTTTTCCGCCACATTTCCACCCTTAAGCCGGATGTGTAATTACATGGACGGTTAAGCTCTTGATAGTTAGATTGTTGGCGCCAGCCTCTCTCTCTCACATTGGCATTCGGTAATCTTTTAATCGTGTTTACGAACCTGCTGCAGCGAGAACGCCCATGACTTTGTTTGTCTAAAGCAAACTTAATTCAGAGAATATCGACCGCAGCGAATAAGACCCAAAGCAGAATATATTCAGTAATTGATAAACTTATGGTTTTCATGTCCTAGCTATGTTTGGAGTACTGAACTTGAGACCCAGTCTTCGATTCCTCATACCAGTATCTGCAATACAACAATTTGCCTCCATTGAAATTTGCTGCGTTTGTGTGTTCCGGTTATTGGATTTGTTTGAAGCTGCGCATTCCAACATCGAAATGCAAGGGCCAACCTTGAACGGAAAATTGATTAAGCTCCGCTTATTGCGATAGTCACGGATCTCATGACTGATTTTAATTCCAACCTTTGCATTTCAATAACCAACAATGTTAATATAAAATTCTCTGAAGTGTCGATATTTTCATAGATAATACAATACTTCACGTTTTTATGCTGACAAGATAGGCGATGATATTACATAACCGTATTCTGCAATATATATTTTTTCAATGCTTACATATTTACAAATACCTATATATGTATGTATATATATATATAAATTAACAGTAATTATAGAAGCTTTAAAAGGATAAAACACTTAAGATAAAGTAACACTTGAAATCGGTATATTTCCAACTGGTTGAGTCCTTCAAAATATAGCGATTTCAAGTGTGCCTTTATCTTAAGTGTTTTATCCTTTTAAAGCTTCTATAATTACTGTTAATTTGTTACATTACTAACAGTGTTACTTATTTTTATTTTTCTTTTATATTATATATAGCCATTTTAAATTCATATAAAATTAAATCATTAAAGTATACAAAATAAATGCTTACATTTCTTTAGATAGCAATTTATAGACCACTAATGAATACAGATACTTATTTACTGAGAGTACTGATCAAAAACATTGAATGGATGATATTACCAGTATTCTCAAACAACTAGTCATGGCATGCGTACATTAACACGGATGGAGATAACGTCGGGATTGCAATGGAGAACTGAAGACAGTTGTATCAGCTCTCATTAACCTTCAATCATGATGTTTTGCAAGGTTATAAAGACATAATTTAATGCCTCCGCAGGGATATGAACTATACTAACAAGTTTATAAAGTGTGCATGTGATTTGTTGATGTTGGAGAAATTATATGGCAAATTTCTCAGCACTTTTCTACACTTGACCTCTCTTTGCAATATACCATATTCGTTGGTACGAAGCAGTTTACCAGCAAAGATCCCCCACTGATGTAGTCAAATGTTTTTCGTTTCTCCAATTGTTTACTTTCGGACACATAAGCTAAAAAACAGTATTCTCGCGTGTGTCAATAAATCTTCAGGTTGATAAATTACTTGACTAACACATGTTCTGAACCGAACATCCAAATAGATAGGAGCCCATAATACTTTATCCAACGTTCCAAGCAAGTTTCATAGGGTCTGTGCATAATTAGTAAAAGAAACGTTCCTGATCTATTTAAGATACTTCTCCGATTTTTGCCGTTGATGAGGACTGACGGAAACTCGAAAAACATTCCTTAGGTCAAGTAGGACGGTCCTGGAGTGATTGGAAACACAAAACTGTTGTTCACGAGTCGTGCCTTAACCGTCTCGACAACACTTCTCATTTGTATGAACGCTTGGCACATGTTCCTATGAAACAGCCATTACCTCATTGCAATTAATAATTGATTAAATGCTGATGAAACTTTGCACTTAAGCTGTCATTGATGTACCATGGCCATCAAACAATGATGAATAGATTGTGGCTTGTCACAAACAAATATGGATGAGAATTATGCTGAGCTGGATAAGCTGAAAGTTAAGAGGAATTTACTATTATGCACAGCAAAGAAAATGCTCCGTCTCGGTGTATAAATCATTAATATTTCCATTGTTGCTCTGAAATAATATTGTATTAAATCTTTATATAGACTGGAAATGCAAAATATAATACAAAACCTATATCCCTATAGTGAATTCCACTTAAAATAATAATGAGATTTGTTTGTTAACTCAATTATTATACAACAAAGGGATGTTAAAATGTTATTTATTTTACTAAAATCTGCATTTCTTAAAAAGTTTCATTTTATGTTATATTAATTTTATTTTATATAATAAAATATTTTATCCTATTCATTTTACATTCCATTTTTCGTCAGATGCCAGCGTAAACACCGATTGCACAATTTGAAGATGCTAAACATAATTTAATCATTTATTTTTCAAATATTAACAATAAATTATTAATGTTGGTCATATGTATTCAAAATCAAAATATATTAGAGTATTTAAGCCAATAATTTTATAAGTAACATACGGGTAAACTGAAACTACAATTTTGAAGAAAAAAGTGAATTTTTATCAATGTATTAAAATGTTTATGGGGAATTCCCCGTAGTTTCGGCTGCATTTCTTGCAGAAAATAGTGCATCTTTATTTTAATTTTACCGTTTATAGGCCAGAAAGTTTCACCTCTACTTATTACATGAATCCATGGAGAGTTCATTTCGTAGGTTAAAACATGTCCTACTGCTTTTCCCAATATTTTGATAGAAAAAGTTGTTAGACTTCTATATTAAAAATATTTACTCGCTCATGACGTAATTAACCATTTAAATAAATAAAATAAACGATAATAATGATAATTATTTACTGCTTTCCTATCTAGTAGGTAGATAATTGATCAGAACTCATAGTTTATCATTTGTTTACATACACCACGAATTTTGTAGAAAATATGCTTTGGTCCATAAGCAGTTTTGATGTGTATAATAACTTCGTATGTCAAGAAATATTTGTGAAATTGTTTATATTGTTTTATGAGCTTCTAAGGTAAATAACATAGAAGAAAATAAAAATCTCATAAACATGAATAACTAGTTACTTTAGATTACTAAATTGTTTAAGATTACTTAAGTCTTAGTGGGCTTATAAATAAAATCTAGACTGTCCATTTTCAATCGGATCTTGAAGTTCTAAAACCATTATGCTGAAGGTTGTGAATGTTTCCTATTTTATTGTTTATTATTATTTTAGAGTTTAAATTTTCTTGTTACTCCAATTCTCATATTTCATTCTACTCACGTTTGTTTGTGTTTCATTATTCAGTCGCGTAATTTTTCTTTCTTTTCTTTCTCATTTGTAATTTTCTAGCTTTTTGTTTCCTTTCCTTTAATCTGTATTTCATTGTCTTCTCTATACTCTGCTGTCTTCATTTTTTGCCTTTTTGGCTAGTTCTTTCCGTTGACTATTATTCTCTGTTCATTCTTTGTCATGTTTGGTATTGTGTAATTAGAATAATACAAAACGGGCTTCCTGCATATTCAACCAAAAGTTTGTCGTTACTGCATAGAATGTACGTGAGGCATACAGCGTCACTTTTACCATGACTTGCTAAACATCCTTTCTGTGGCAGCCTGCTTTTCTTGTACGTGTAACTTAACCACCCTCCTTCCCCCCAACAAGAAACTTGAATCCCCAGCAGCTTCTTACACTTCTCCGTCAGCTTTAAAGTTTCTAACAAGGCGTAGAACATTAAGTATTGAAGGACAATATTATATGTTTCCCTGAAAGCTGACAGTTCGTTAAATATGAATTATCTCAAAGTTGATGAGTTTTTTTTCTTCAATTTAATAGATAGTCAACAATGATGGGGTGGTTAAGGCGATAACCCTTGGGACTTGCATTCCGGAGATTTCGGGTTCAGTTCCCGTTGGGCCGGTTACCGTGCTTTTATTTATTTATTTATTTTTTTTTTTCGTGTTTTCTCCTGGTGACATAGGCAAATGCTGGGATGGATATTTATATTTCACGAATGTTCCGCGTAGTACAGAAAGTGCAGACACTTTCCCAAAGCGCAAGCCTACCAGCCCATCTCGCCCTGACCGTATGCAATCTCAGGCGGAGTTCTCTACGGTCTTCACATATGCAGTCAGCCTTCAGTTAAGTTAAACACTCAATTGCTTCGTCAGCTGAGCAATCGCGGAAGAGCTAGCGATCTTCCGATAGCTCATCTCCATGCAACCAGCTCTCTAACTAACTACGTAGGCTTCATCGTCTAGGAAGATTCATCGAGGAGCAATAACAAAACGCATTGACAAAATAAATCATCAAAAATCTTCCATATCCTCGCTAATTAATCTGCAACAACTCCACACCAGTCCTCCTTCCGTGAGAAAATATTCACAAATCAGTAAAATCGGGCCCTTGAGTAGTCTTGTTCCGGGGCGGAGGCAAGATTTCAGCAATACCCGTGCGCACCTTCAGCCTCAAAATTATTCCATTGAACATTTCAGCAAATATCCTGTTTTAGATAGACCGGTGTAGATATATGCAAGCCCGACTTTATACAATGTTTTTCTATCTTACTTTATATTTTCCTTCATTCTGTTGGACTTTCTGCCTATCTTTCGTTAAATAGTTCAAATATGTACCATATATGAGATGAGTTGTTTGGCCAAATTAATGTCGACTATAGCAATGCTATGCTATTTGTATCTACCCTTTAGTTCATCACTTAATTAAATCCATTTAAAATCAGTCATCCACCTGATGCTTATAAAGGCTGGAAGAGAACTTATATCGAAAATAATGTTGGTGATAATGCTTAATAACAAGAAAAAAATCCCAATACCTTTTTCACAATTTCTAAAAGTTTTCGAAAAAATAAATATTTTATCTCGAAACATAATTATGACAACGCTGCTTAATGTTGTACAGTGGCTCTTTCTTATTCTTTACTTTGTCACAACTGTTGCAATGGGAACATACAGTTTACCATGGTCAGGATCTAGAGTTATGAGTGAAAACATTCTTTGTCTTGGTGATTGGGGAAGTGGACAGGATCACATTAAGTGCGCAAGAGCGAATTTACCCAAGCTTCAAACTTTTTGTCAAAATAAAATACAATGAATATATCTATTATACTCCAAAAATTCTGTCTTTACTAATAATTAATTAATATTACATTCTTTCGTTTAATCCTTGATATTTACACGCAAAATTGTAAATTTTAGTACTTAAGTGTTTTTAAAATAACACTTAGAAAATGAAAATATTGCAAAACACATGATTAAAGGAGATACAAGACCTTTTTAATATTGAATTCAGAAATATCAAATTAATTGAATGTACCAAAAGTATTCATATTGTTTTATTCATATAAAACATTATATTAACTTTTTATTTATTCTATTTCTGTTTACCCTTCCAAAATCCCTTATATTCTTAAATATCTATCACAATTTATTTCATTTTATATAATTTGTACTTCATATATGTAAAATCCATTATCTGGTTTCACAGTCTTATGTTAATTTCCGAATTCTTGTGACCAATCTCTTCTTATGATGAACAATTTTTATATAGATCTTTCTTTCATATAACCTAAATGCACGAATTCTGACACTTTAAATGATATATAAAGCCGAAGCATTTATCGACTAAATAATATGTACGGCGCAAATGACTTAGAAAACCCTGTTCCGTTTATAGCATGGGATTCGTTTATTTGGTTTATTTTAGGTCACTCTTTAATATCTTTTATAATTAGAGTCTCATTCAATTCAGGGTGTAAATTGCGGATAAATTTAGCTCTGAAGCTTCTTCAATGACATTACCCTCTACAGTTGTAATAATGAGTTCCTTCTATCGGGTATTGTGCAGTTATATTTTTAACAAGGGAATTAATTCTATCATTTTATAGAGTTTTATTAAAAATATAAATTATTGCAGATTAATTTTTATTTTAGTCGGTACACTTTGAAGAATAAAGCCTTAAAAATTGTGATAAAATTAGAAGTACATCACATTTCCCACAGGCTTTTCCAAATTGTCAACTGGAACGTTTAAGCATTTTAAAGCACAATTTAAAAATTAAGATGGTATAGCATCGTATACAAAAAATAATACTTACAAAAAATAATAATTACGTTTAGTTTATTTGTATAGTTTATTAAAATTGAAAAGAATAAGTTACAAGACTAGAAATTAAGAAATAGATTAAAATATAATTTATCAAAATAGTGTGTCTAATATTTTAAAGTATAATATATGTAAATTAAAGTACACTTGATAAGTAAAATTTCATGACTACTTTTTCCTTCGAGAGTGAAGTTTTCCTAGCATTTCTTGATACAATATCACATTATTGTTTTTAAAATATGGAAATAAAAATTTAAATAGACACGCGACTCAAAATTGCATAGATAGAAATATAAGCAGAAAAAGAAATAAACTAGCTCATTTTTTCTATCTAGGGATTGGAATAAAATTAAACACAGCTATAAAAGTTAACTTGTCCATTTAGCTATTACGTGTGCGCAAACAGGTTCTGTGTTCTCTTAAGTTCACTTTCAGTGGAGAGACGGATGTTAAGACCTCTGATTCTGCAGCGGTAGGAAACACTAGGTAAGCATTTTATGTTGAAAACGGCAAAGTTTTATGGCCCAACACGAATAATTAATGTGACACTAATTGTGCCGCATAACCAAGAATTCTACAAAATACTGCAATACGGCTTCCTGAAAAATTTAAGCTTCCTCCTCTCTCCTCCCTGTTTGCCTCTCACTCCTCCTCTCTTTGTTTCCTCCACAGGAATACAACGCACTAAGATTTCCTGATATTCTTTAATTATTTGGGCCAAATCTTAATAATAATTATGTTATAATAATTGTTTACTTTGCCTTGCTTTATTAAGGACATAAAGTCTTCTCTTGCACTCAACCAGATTGAAATAACACGTATATGAGTAAAATAAATACAAAGATAAAATAAAAGATCAGAATGTATACAAATGAAAATTGATAAGAGATATAGTAATGACAGTTTCTTCTTCTTCTCCTTCTTCTTCTTCCTGAATAAGGCTGAGGTGTTTGTTAAGGGCTCCATTTTTTAGCGAACGATCAAAATCTCATCTTAATTGTAATTTATAATAAATAAACGCGTACCTTGACGTGGGACGTAAGTAAGACATCCGCTGTATAACAAGAAACGACTGTATTCTTGGACTTCACCAGTAGGCATTGAGTTGTGCCCATTACTCCATCTATCTCTTAGTGTCACGAGCGTGCTGTTTCGTAGAAATGTCATCTTGCTTCGCAGTATCCAGGTCTCACTTTACTTTTGAGAATATATTACTATCCCGATTTTAATTTTTGATCTCATGTTTTTTTTTCAAAGTGTCTGTTTATATAACTTATGAAATTTGTAATGTTCTCCTTTAAGTCGTCATTCAACCTATTTAATATTAAACTAGTCACCTGTTCTATTGTTTTAGCCTCAATCACTATTTCTGTTCTCTGTTTGCTTTGCAATGTAATTTCTTTACTTCTTCCCGTTGATACTGCATGTTGTGTATCTTGTGTATAGAATTCAAATTATACAGGCTATCTTCGGAAATGAGAATTTTACCGTCGACAAACGATGGTTATAGAATTTATTTTATTACTTTTGAGTTATTTTCCTACCATTGTTCTAAAATATTATTTAAATACAGGTTAAGTAAGATTGACGATAGGTTGCATCCTTGTCTTAGTCCTGGTTTATTACAAAATGTTTATTATTCATATAATCTTCAGAGAACACATTAGACTGGTCATACAGGGACTTAAATTAGTTCGTATTTGATACTTCATAATTTTAGCCTTTTAGCTCTGCATTATATTTTAATAATCCAAAAATAGAATTTAGATAGGTAAATTTATTCTTTAATTTCTTCATTAATTACTTAATTGTGTAATTTACGTCGATACACATCTCTTTCCTGAAATCCCATTGTGATTCCATTTGAAAAATTTAGCTACATATTCTTGATTATTGTTGTCTTTATATGTTCATAAAGTTAGTTTCCTTTAAGTTCCTAACCCCCTTCTTATTCTCTTAGTTTTTTTTTTTCCAATCATATGCTATTTAGCCGATGTACCTACCATTTTAACAGTTATACACTCAACACATCCCTTTCTGGAGATTTTATATATTTAAGTCTTAATAAAGACAGTACTTAAGCGCATTAGATAATAGAAAGGGAAAGAAAAACAGCTATTAATATTATGCAAAAAGAATTTGAGAAATCTGAGTAAATATAGAACAAAATTAAATAGACCAACATTTATTACAGCTTACCTGGCACTGTCAGAGTTTAACATTCTTTAGTATTATTAAGTATGGGTATAAAATAATAATAAGTAAAATGAATAAAATTAAACAAACCCGTTTAGTTCTGATCATCCTGGTTTCTTATGAGCAACGAGGACATGGGACTTTCTCTTTTTGAGAGATTCCAATATAAATTTCATGGATATATGCTCCACAAATGTTACATATACGCATGTCAATAATCTTGTCCTCTTGAAAAATATATTAATTCCTTCGTATGCTTTATGGTTGTAATTGTTTAACTGTTTCTTGTCTTCTTAGTTAGAGCTGTACTTACTTATTTTGGTTTTCCTATGACTTTCTTAAATGAATAAAAACTTGCTGTTTATTAGCAGCCCCCCCCCCAGGGACTTTTCCTTGTACCTCGAAGGATATAGTTTGTTACATTCCATACAAACTATCTACTAGATTTGATTTGATTATAAACTGTTATCCTTATAATAACACGTTGTACGATTTTGTTGATCCTATTGCTTCCAAGATAGAAAGCCAGAATTCTGGAATTGTGTCAGCTCTACTGCTTACATCAAAAACTAATTTTTAATATGATCAATTTTGAAAATATGTGACACCTAAAAGAGCATTAATTACAATATGTGCTGAAAAATAACTTCTATATTTGGAAGTACTTACAATTAAGCACAGAAATAAGTTATTCCAGGAGGCCTTAAAGTCCAACTTGCGAATCGTAACAACAAAAATGAAAGCAGATATTCCTTCCCTCGCATAAGAGCACACTGCCCAGTATTTTCACTGAACCAAGGGAAAACAACTTAAAATTTAGTTTAAAAAAACTAACACTGACCGAAAAAAATATATTTATATGTTTTATATGGTCGTTTAAGCTTAACAACAACAACAACAATAACAACAACAACAACAATAATAATAATAATAATAATAATAATAATAATAATAATAAAACGTAAGAGTAGAACTCAATACATTCTTGCAGAAAAATCTGACCTATGATTGAAAAATAGTTGAACCACACTGGCCTAATTCATTGATTCGAGAGCAAAGTTCTGCTTGTTTGCGTTGAAAAAAAAGGATAATATTTGTCGTAGTTTTTCTTTAACAACGAATCCTGACATGATAATCTTATTGCTTGTTCTTCGAGGAATATCAAATTGCTGTGTTGCTTTATAGTATTTTTTTTAAATAACAGCTCCCATTGCTTTCTATAATGCATTTTCTCTTTTCATTTGAACATAATGTTATGAATTAAAATTAACAAATAAGCTTAAACTAGTATGTATTGTAATTTTATGTAAGACCGGTCTGAGGTAATTGGCTACACTTAACACCATAATATATACCCCTCCCCCAAAAAAGTTAGAGAAAAGTTAATTAGGAAAGTAAAAGAGGTTTAGCCCATATAAATGGTAGATAATATATTATTTCCCTACACAACAAGACATTTATTTATTTAAATGCTAAGAAGATTTCTTCGCATTACTTTCCAACGTGAAATTATAACAGCATCTTGCATTTAACAAAATATTGATGAGTAATATTTCTTTAGAAATATTCTACCAGCTACTATTTAAAACTGAAGTTATTAATGAAAGATTCTACTAACACCAGCTAGAGAATTTGCATTAGAATCTCTTAGATACAGTAAAAAGTCTATATTTGTTACAGATTCCTTAAATTTAGGAGTTAGCAGGTATATTACATATTGATTCGGGATCGTAAAAATGCAAAAAAATAATAATTGAGCAAGGCAGGCCGAGAGTGATTTTACATTTGAAGGTGGTCTGCAAAATGTGATATGGCAGTATCTAATGACGATAGAAATGCTAGATATAAAAAGGATGAATATTAGTGGTACAAGACGGGGGGGGGGGGGCATCTGCCTTCACGCAATGGCAGACACAAAGTGACAGCGAGTAGCATTCATTTTCAGAAAATCTCAATTATTCATTATGTCAAATACGTATAAAGTAACTGGAATTACCATAGTTGCCTTCTAAACCCAAGATCGCGGGTTCGAACCCGGCCAGGACCGATGGATTTTTTCGGGCGTAAAAATCCTAAGTATGGCTTCCTTAGGAAGGGAAGTAAAGCCATGGGTCCCGTGTCGTACATTTACGGCACGATAAAGAACCTCAAGCCTGAAAAAAAAAGAAGCCTCTGAGTGAAATTGGCCGTTTCACGCCCTGAATAGAATGGCACGCTGGTAGCCTGAGATGTTGAAGGGCGTCGTAAATAAACAAAATAAAAAAAACTTGAAAATTCATAATGTTTACGCGATCATCAAGGCCAATGGGAGATCTGCAACTCGAATCCCGCTAGAACCTCTCTTTTTCAGTGGGGTATATTCCAGAAATTCCAGGAAATCCTCATCAATTAATATGTACTTTAATTTTAAATCTAGAAACATCATTTGTTGTATTACTTTACAAATTATATTATTTCATCCTATGTCATACATGCGTGATGCCACAGTAATATGTGAACGTTAAAAAAAGAGACGCTAAATACCAGAAAATTCTTGACAGCGATGAAGAATTAGGAAATCTTGGAAAAATTCCCAGCCAGAGAGAACGATGAAGTTTTAATCAGGTCTCACCTTTATGATCTCGTGCCAATAAATATTCCGTTTTAAATTTTATTATAGAATTTAGCAAGTAAATGATATGTTGTAACTTTAATACCAAGGAATTGATTTTTGTGAATATTTGCTAACCCTACTTCAAGTACATAAAAAGAAAAGAAGAAGAAGAATTTTGTAAGATTAAAGAACAAAAGTGATAATTTAGCGCAATGAAACAACAAAGTCAAAGGGTCTCCGATCTTAACAATAAATACATCTGTAAAAGAAGACTCACTTATCCCAAAGCTAATCTGTGAAATAATTCATTTACACCTGGTATTAATTACGTTTCAGCATTTTATGATAATTACAATGCTTGAAACGTAGTATGTTCCAATATATACTTTTTAGATATGAATAGCACGTATAAACATAATATGCATGAAAGAGAGGATCAATTCGACTCCATTCCGTTTACACGGTCTTTAAATTGAAGCGGTTTGGTACGGCAGCTACGTTGTCATGTCAATTTTGAAGTAATTTTGTAGATTGACTATGTGCAGCTACGGGGTTATTACCTACACTTCAATGACAAAAATTCTCAGGGTGTTATTCTGCTATTTTGTTGACTTGTACTCAAAGGGATTGGGAAAGTGTTTGTATAGTGCAAATAAGCACGCAATGCGATGTAATATATATATATTGGTATTTTATTAAATTCAAATTCTTTCGCGTTCTCTGGTGATTGGAGTATGATAGGCTGCGATACGTTGAATATATACTTATTTGCCACGTGTGAAACTTACAGACGAGCGCGGCGGAGTGTGGAACTGAAAATTCAACTTATTATGAGTACTGCAAATTGTTTCTGCAAACTGCGGGTATCTTGCCTCATGTAAAACTTAAACTGAGGAATGAGTCTCGCGGCGTGCAACACTTAGAACTGCTTTTGCGTCGAGCTGAACTGAACTGTAAACTGACTTGAACTGCAAGCCCCAGCCGAGTGAACTATCCCTTATATATTAAATTTAAATGAAGTGATTGTTGGTTTTTAACGATGCCACGGAGTTGCACAGGCACGCGCAATCCTCGAGCTATCTTTAAAAGTTCATACATACAATCTCCATTTGGCTGCTTCAAGTTCACCTACTACAATTTCCATTCGCTATTTTTTGAAAGTTTTCAAACATTTTGTCAGCATTGGTTGGTTTAAAGGGTCAGCAGTATGGCAGCCGAAGGGGTCAAAGCTCCAAACGGTTTAAAAGGTATTAGTTGATTAACCCTACAAAGACAGGCCTGTAAAAAAAGAAGAAAAGGGACGTCACACACCCTACCGTTTTCCATTGCATGTTATGGGCCGCAAGTTCTTTTTCAAAGTCGATCCGCAATTGCACACCTCATTTTATAATACACAAACAAAGAACATGTTACATACTCGTATTAGGATTAGAATATAGTTTCATTTGAAAAGACATAGCCAAAACTGTCAACGAAATAAAATGTCTTCTTTTTCAGTCAATCATAAAATGATTGTTTAAAAATCAATAGCGGTAGCTTGCAATAAAACAAGGTAATTGTTTAATGCATATTTAGTCCCCATTAGTAAGTATTTGGACCCAGATATGACGAAATATTTTGATTAATTTTGTGGAGTGAGATTATTACAGTTACGCCTGAGCTTGGCTACTTGCTGGGGAATAGTAGCTGCCGCAGCCGGAAAAAGGGAAAGTTGCCCGGCGTAAAATTTGTATTTTTACTGTAGTAACTATATTTTAATAAACGTAATATGTTGCTGCATTTAAAACAGATTATACGAATAAGTAGTAACCTATGTTATAAGAGATGCTGAAAATGATGCCCTTCAGTGGCAATACATTGTCGATATCTTGTAGGAAATTCCTGTATTACACCTAGCTGTTCTTCCATAAGAACATGGTGGTTTTGAACACGTTTCTTGATCCCATTTCTCGTAATATTTTAACAAGCTGCCAAGGGTTTATCTTTCTGGAGAACAGTTTCTTCATCTTCAACACGAACAGAAGGATATTTTTTGGTGTATCATTTTTCCATCTCACTGCAAGAAGCGGTTTTCACTTGTGTATTATACATTAAAACCCCTTCTTCAAAGCTATAGTTACATATTGGCATAACTAATGAACAATTAGCACACAATTTAGAAGCACTGAGTAGTACACATGTCCAGTACACTCGTGAACAGCCTACCGCACACTAAGTGCAAGCTAATGAATGTGCATTTATTATGCGGCCTTGGTGACTGGTTCCTTCCAATACGCAGCCGCGCTGTGCCGCTATATAAATATGCAATTATCTGATGATCGACGCGGCCGCGAGGAACTACATTGATCGATAAGACATTGCTCAAAGCAGTCAATAAAAAGAGATATAATTTCTCCATTAAACTACATGTTGACGAAACATAAGATGTTAAACAAAGTAAACGACTTAAAAGTTAAAGTTTAACAAATTTCAAGCTCAAACCAGTGTGATAGATCTATTCAACTGAAGTTAAACTGCTTAGTACTATTAATAACAAAAACAGGAACGGGATACACTAAATCTTATAATTGCTAATTATACAAGACATACATGAAGGTGTTATTATCGTTTCTCATATTCTACTAGAACTAGATTGACTTTAAGTTACTGTGGTAATTATTTTCACTGGAGTACCATGCCTTGTTGTTCTGGGAACGTGGTGTAAAATGGGAGCTGCGTCAGGAGATATGCGACGCGTTTAAGAGAGAGCCAGATAAACTTACGAGGCACAGGCTAATTAAACTTTGAGCTTGGAGCATTCAGGTTTCCCTACTAGGCTATTCTTGTCTTATTTTCACAATCCTTTCACTCTGTAACTCCTTCCCCTCTTAACCTTCCCTGTTCATTATATTTTTGTACTGAAAGGGTGCAGAGAATAGGATAAAGTAACTGTGAATTCTAGCACCATGTTTCTGATACAACTTTTATTTTATTTTTCATTTATATATTTATATATTATATACATTCATTTATTTATATATAAATGAAAAATAAAATAATATTACTAAATACTCAGAAAAAATATGAAGTGAAATTAATAGAATAACAAATAAATAATAAAGAAGTCAATAGTAAAACACTTCAAGCAAACCCCAATTTACATGTCAAGTTAAAAGCAACAACAGAGTGCAAACAATTAAAATGAAAATAAAATAACAGCTTGGGCAATATAACTAAAATAACAATAACTAAAGAAGCAGGAAAAGGATAAAACACTTAGATAGACACAGATTATCTCTGTTATGTCTGTCTGAGTGTTCATCTCTTCACTGCTTTTAAGCTATTGTTATTTGAGTTATATTGTCCATACTATTATTTTATTTTTCATTTATATTGTGTGCACCTTCGGGGATGCTTTTAACTTGGCTTGTTAATTTGATTTCTTTTTAAGTGTTTTGCTATAAAGTACAAAGTAAGCATAGTAAGAAAATAAGAGCACGTGCAAATCTCTAAAGATTTTAAATTTTAAAGTACTTACTTAAAGAAGTATCACATAAAGGCTACTTCTAATTTAATGAGAAAGCAATCACTTCAATCCAAGACTTTCCTTAAAAATTAAAACAAACGAAAATAAACATTATAAAAATTTTCGTTAAATATATACTAATAGTGTGTTTTGTCAGATAATAATAATAATAATAATAATAATAATAATAATAATAACGTAATTGAGCTCAGAGCATTTTGGCGATTGCCGGCAATTATTTTCCTACTGAGGAGTGCACTTTCGTAACATGTTTACGTTCAACAGTTTCTTTATTAATTGTTCCCGCTAAAATGTACTTCTGTTAAAACATAAAAATTTTTTTATGTGATATCAATATAATGTAAAAATAAAATACTGGTGATAGATTTAATTATTATATTATTGTTCACTTGCTTTTAATGGATAGAACTTTATAAATCTATTGATCGTATACTATTTGCATTAGAAACATGTAGTGAATGTCGCTATTATTGTAACTATAGCTATTGATAAAATAAAAATGTATATTTGTACTGAAAGCCATTTCTCATCAGTGTTAATTCTCTATAGACTAGATTGTCAATCCCTTAATGTCCTCACATCTAGCGAAAATAGCTTGTTGATGTTAATAATAGTATAGATATTTGAGGTGGTAGTTTAAGTATCTCCTCATATACGTACTTATATATATATATAAAAGGAAATTTATACGCATGTACATAAAACATATACCTTATTCATGATACCTTTGTTCTTACTGGTTGATTTTGGAAACTAGGCTATATTGTTTTTTTTTTCTCGAACATTTTCGAGTTTTACCTATGTTAGCCCCCTTTTTAGCTTCCTCCTCACTACGGTAGGCCTATCTTTGGTTAATATTGTTCTTAATCCATTCTATTTCTCCCATTGTAGGTATTTTTTTTTTTTTGAGTAGTGTTTAACGCCCGTTCTTACTACTGAGGCACCACAGGCGGTCCATTTTAGGTATGTTTATCTATTTTTTCTGTTTTAATGTGTTTTACCTGTTTCCCTCTAGGACTGACTAATGAGCAGTATTTTTTCTTTTTTATATATCGTCTGCCTATTATTGCTTATAACTATGTTTGTCTAATTTACAGATTTTTTTATTCATCATTTCGTTCCATCATAGGTCTATAGTTGCGCGTGTTTGCATAATTTTATTTGTTTATCTTAGAACCTGGATTCTATTCATCATAATCCCACGATAGCCTACGCTTCATTTATTTTCATTATTTCATCGTCTTTTCGCTTATATTAGCCTGTATAGTTCTTTTTCCTCGTTTCTTGTTAAATTAGCTGATTGATATAGCCTATGCTCGTACTTTAACGCTTTGTTTATGAAACTAACTAGATTTGTGTTCCAGCTAGTTTTTGGTTCTTGCGACATGTTTGCTTGTTTTTCAACCTTCCTTCTCTATTTTTATGTCTATAGGCTGCAATCTCTAATCCTAAAATTTTAATAGTGACAGTAACTTAAAATTTAATCATGTGAGAGTTTTATTAATGTTGATTCTATCCTAGATGGATGTTTATATACATTTTCATGCACTTCTAACATGTTTGTAACCTATTGACTGTTTTTTTTGTAGAAATTCAGGAAATTTATTCTTTTTACCCTTCATTAAATAACGTAGCGAATTTTAAAATTAAATGAATTATTTTAGCCTGCATTTCTGAAGCCAAGACAAACTCTAAATAAGATATTGCTGCGAGAATATGACACTATCTCGTACACTGTAGTATGTCATACATAGCGAGAAAACCTCGAGGTATAATTAAGGAGCTTAGAACTGCTTCCCCATATCTCCGGTGGGATAATCTGGAACATACTCCACCATCTGCAAGGAAGACCCTGCCAGTTTAATTAAATTCTGAGACACGTTCTTGTCACCCTCCCCACCTCTTTCC